>JACJUM010005601.1:11027603-11066504 GCA_020976665.1 Heortia vitessoides
CTATAAATGAACTCTATAAATGAACTCTATAAATGAACTCTATAAATCGAAATCTTTAAAATAGCTTTCTTCGTGTATGCTTTGCACTGCCCTGTAAAATAATGAATGCCATTTTCCATAGCCATGATTTTGGTACATATTCTTGCCACGTGTCACATCAACTTCTAACCTTTAAAAACAGTAAAGTTACATACATATATTAATACTCTCTTAAAATAACAAATAATTTCACCAAAAAATTAAACAATTATTAGCATGTCAGAGCTTGCATTTATATCTCTAAATTTATTATTTAATGGAGTAAATAAACATTTAGGTGTGTTATCGTTTTCATAAAAACCGCTTTCTAAACGACATAAGTTATTATGTCGTCATATTATTTAACCCTGAAGCAAGACATTTTAGTGATTATACATTTCCTATTGCGTTCATTATGTTAAAAATTAGCAAAACATAATTACATATCAAAAATAGACAACATAGGTAATTAAATGGCGTACCTTTCCATCAAATCCTTCTTTTTTCCTTTCAAACTCGCACCTCGTTTCCGAAAAAGTTACTTTAAGTGGAAGACTTTTAAATGACTATAGGATGCCATAGTATAATATTGTACAAAATACTAATATATTTTTACAATTACTTGTTATTAATTAAACAACAAAACTTCGAAATTGACTACAATGACGGTTCGTCTACTGTATGTGCTAGTGGCGCCACCTGCGCCGAGCTTTGCGTAATGTTCCCTATTATCTAACCGTGAAAATCGTATAATAACTTCTTTTTAGTTTTATATATTAAAAGCACCGTAAAAAAACTTCTTTACACACGTAAACCTCATCGCAACTTCCATATAAACTGGAAAATCTTAATAACGATCTTATATCGCCATAACCCTATAACTGCGGGCGTCGGTCACAAAATCCCGACCGACCCCGCTGCATATACACAAATTGCACGCGACTAAATGGGTTTCGGCGTCCATCCACTGGTTAGTCATTAACTCACGGAAGCAAGTACAGCGGACCAATTTCCCGCGCCGGTCGCCAATTAACAGCACTTGGGTGCGAGAGACCTAGCCGGTTACCGAAGGGTTAGGCAAGATGTTTGTTATGATTTACGAGCAGGGGTCGGCCCGATTTGATCTAAGTTTGCGTTTGAGGGTTAGGTGGCAGTCGGTCCGAGCTCCGGCCAAATATTGGAGGTGTATCGCCGGCGTGCCGCGTCTCGGCTACAAATTGGGGTTACGTATTGCGTATAATGACTTTGCTACTTTGAATATGGCCCTTAATAAAGGCAAAGAGAACAATTGAAGTTAAAGTTTGTACCAACAATTCAAGTTTAATGTAACATATTGTTAGTTTTCTTAAAACATCCATGACCGACCGTGCTGTGCAGGCTTAGCGTCAAAGGATTTCGGCCCATAATTACACATGATAAAAACTCTGGGCAGGCGCGAGGTAATCTCAAAGCATATTTTTGTGACTAGGATGATGCTGCCCATCTCCGCTCTATAAAAATAAAAAATACATTCTCACGACATCGCATACGTTGCCCTGGCTCCGGCAGATGTCACTGAAAGCAATCATGTTACAGATAATTGCTTTAAGTGACATCTCTTCTTTCTCTCTCTCTCTCATCTTTAAAATACCATACAACAGAACAATTACAAATGTAATACTTATACATATTTTATTTTTGATACACCAGTTGCTAAAACGAGATACTATATTTTCAGTCACCTAATACTACTCTGCCGTAACATCATAAGTTTTAACTATTAATTATTTCCTTATATCATACCTTCACTTTCTTTGTATTTACAAACGTTGAAATTTTAACAATTTATTGTATTTAATGTGTTTACGAAAATTTGTATAGATTTTTCGAATTTTAAAAGAACGTTACATATTAGCTTATTGCCCCTGACCTCGATACTTGTGGACTTAATTTAATATCGAGTCGCAGGCACTATCCTTGCCTAGGGCTAAAAAGTACCATGTAAGTACCATGGTACAAATAAACACAAACCAATTTCATGACTCCATAAGCCCCAGAAACTTAATAAAAAAATTGTAATAATCGAATTTCAAAATAAATTTAATTACTATAATATGTGATAAATGATAGATTAAACTTATAAATTTGCATCATGTAATCAAGATATCACAATTAGTCTGGCATAACACATTTGATTCGATCTTGATGGTTAAAGTATATGAATCGTTAATAATACACATGACATATAGCTGGCACCATTCTATGAGTATTACTATTTCTGTATAAAATATTGTGTGTCAGACACTGAAATTGTTTCTTTTACTTTTTAACCAATTTTATTAAACTGGTGAAAAAAAAGTTTCTTTTTTCACCAGCTTCGAAATTTGTCCGTTTGAATGTTCTAGTTTTCTCAAACGACACTACCAAGAATTACGAATATGATACTCACAGAGCAAAACATTTGTTAGGGACAATTTTTGAACAATAAAAAACAGGAGAAAGCCATTTCGCCATAAACCTAATTTCGAAAATAATACTTCTTTATTGCACTATACCTTAAAGGAACTAAAAAAACTCACCCGATATTAACAGGAACAAACAAAGACAGTTAAGGGCAATATAAAAATATCTCAATTTGTTTAGCCTGGTGCGTTGGGGGGCGGTAATTGCTCTACAATCGGAAAAAAGTAGAGTCCGTTATTACTTGAAACCCGTGTTTTTTTTTAAGCACCTTTCGCCAAAGTTTACCGTTGTTTGTCATTGTTTTCCCATCTAGCCACGAAACAAATGCAAATAGTGTAAGAACGGAATTATGGCTGTAAAAGCACCGTTGGCGCGAACGGTTACCGTTAAATGCTAATTAATTCAAACGTCACCCTTGTTTTTATTGCTATCCTATCTCGAACAAGTTTTTACCGCTGCAACTTGAAGTGCATTTTATGAGGAACTAATATTATCGTTGATACTATAATAATTGACACTTTATCTAATATTATAACGTTAAATATTCGCACAAACTAGGGTTTCTAACACTTCACGTCACATTATACATACTAATTTTGACGTCGCAGGTGATATTTCAGGGCAAACATTTACTTGATAATTATTTGTTTTTGTACAGTGACTGGATGAAATAAGAAGTATACTTTTAATTCCTCTGTTGTTTGATATTACAAATGCCTTATGCGACTTATCCTTAGCAACGCTGTTTAGGTAGATGCGACAGTTTTTGTCGGTTCCAATACCCCGATCGCGTCTTCCGATACTTGATCCAGAAGAAGATACAATTCTATTCTACCAGGGGCACCTAAATCATTAATAAGTAAACAATATCTTGATATATGTACTTCAAAAATGAAATAATGATCTTTAAACCAAGAACTAATAATACAATTAGATAACACTTCAATTGGTGGATTACCATTAATAAATGACATAAAACAAAGAACTGAAGAACAAAAAAAAAACAACGCATAACCAGAAAACAATTAAATAACATTCGAGTGTGCGTTTCAATTGGTTTGTATCATTGTTTTTGATACGTAACAACACTATTTGAAATAGTCGCATTTTAAAACGATATTTGTCTCGAATTTTCTGTTTCAAAGAGTGAATGCACTCATTTACATGTTACGCGGCAGCAAAAAATCTCTTTGGTAGTCAAGTGGCAATGTCAGAGCTGGGTGACATTAACGTTACGTTTTGCCATTTCAAAAAAGCGTTGCCGATTGCTGTGTATCGATCGGCGCCCGTCTCGCTGCCCGCCCTGTGGATGATAATTGGGACGATGAATCGATTTATTTTAAACTTTATTACTTACTACTTAATGGCTAATATATGAAATAACTCACCACATATCCTCACAAAATTATTTTTTAAGAAATTCTGAATCAGTTGTCAAGAAGCAGTTGTCAAATCAAATCTCGCATCTGTTTGAAACAAATGCAAGTTTAAACTTTTTTCTTTATGTAAAATATTAGTTATTTTAAAGAGTAATGATTGTTTTTCTTCACAATACTTTCGTCGTCTTTAAAACGAGAGCGTGTATAGCTTTAACAAAATGAATGCGAATTTGCTGCTGTATTCCAGCAAGCTTCCAAAGTATTTTGGACGGTTAGTGTAGTTTTAAATACCATAACAACATTTTTATGGGTAATAAAAACGGGAACGAAGTCGCGGGCACAGCTAGTATTAAATATACACATCTACTCTTCATACACGCGCCGTTAATTTTCCTTAACGAGTATGCCGATGGCCGCGGCGTGGTAATGAATTTCAATTTGTTGCTGGTCACACGAAAAACGAAATAAACCCCACGCACGGGTTAGGATTAGAACGATAATAAAATTTTTCGCGCTTATTTTTTTTTGTTTACGGTCCCATTTCCAGCCGTGAAAAGTCACGCACTGCAACACCTACTTTTTGCGCGGGAAATGTGACAGTTTATTTTAGTTAGCAAAAGGCCGGCGGTGAAATAACATGATAGATAAATGGAAAGCTAGATAAATGTCCGGTATCGGTGCACGCAACCATCGATCGGTCGTTTGCTGTAAAAAACCTTTTCCACTACTTGCACTATTCAAAGTTAAAAACTGGTTTTGGTTCTAATAATTGTTCTATTACTATTAGAATAGCATTTGGCAGTGTAGTTTCCACTCGCATTAACATCTATATATATGAAAATTAATTTCTATTTCCTTTAGCCGCGGAAACACGCGTGAACAGCTGGAATATTCACGCATCTTTTTTTATGTTTGTCATTGACAGGAAGCGGTTGATGCATAAATCCGCGGAACATTGCAAATATATTATTTTTTTTAATACTTTGAGCAATATGTCGTTTGACATAACTGTCAGTCGTTTGACAGAAATCACGATGCAGGTGTCATTTAAAATATATCTATATATACCTTATATATACTTTATAGCAGCTTGCCTAAAAAAATAATATAGCAACATGCCCTGCTACGTTCATTTATTTGGCATTCGTTCTATTTTATCACACAACATGACGCAGCAAAACGAGCGTCTTTATTTAAAAATACAGACATGAATGCTTTAGATATATGTCACTTAAACTCACGTTTTCTTATGTGAGGCTTAGAAAACCACATACGGAATTTATAAAGGTCCGATCACATTTTTTACCGAAATTTACGAATACTGAACACACATACACAATCTAATCCTATAAACACGCCTCAGCTAGGTAAAAAAGTTCAATAACACGAAAACATTTCAATCCGAAATTCCCGCAGTAAGGTTAGCGAGTTCATTTATATTCTCGCGCTCACCTGTTACCAAATTGAATAATGTCGGAGGCGGGAGCAAAGTTATGATAATGTAGCCAGTCCGCGGGACTGAGTGGCGACAACTTGTCAGCGCTGGCAGGGCCGTTCCGACATCCATTTTAAATGCTGCGACATTTCTTCATAACAATCTACAATGTATATGTATTTGGACTACCGGCAGAGTAGAATAATACCTCCCCATGTACCAGGTGTCGTAAAAGGCGACTAATGATGGCAGTGTATCCATCCGAGACAATGCACCTCAAATTTACAGGGCGGGGTAAGCAGCAGCATTCCCGTCGCAAAAGCTGCTCTGCGATTGCCAACACGCTTGCCCAGCGCGGCAATTATGGGCAAAATTCCCTCTTTCTTGGGGAGGCTTACATCCAGCAGTAGACTTCCAAGACTGGTATGATGATGATGATGACCCGGAAAAAGTCGGGGCGTGCCACTAGTCCATACTTATATTAAAACGTGAATGTTTGTGAGTATAGACGTATGTTTTGTTACACTTTCATACCCGAATATCTGAACAGATCTGGACGAAATTTTGCACAATGATGTAGTAGATAGTCTCAAGTAACATAATTTTTTTTTATTCCGGTTTAATTGTCAGGTGACGACGTAAATTTTTTGACAGAATAACAAGGGTTCCTCAGGGGTGCAATAAAGTTTACGCGGGCCAACTCACGGACAGTAATATAGTAGTTTCTCATTTTATAAAATTTAAGCATTTATGCACAAAGTAGACTTAACTGAAAAACAAATGTAATAAACAAACGAATGATAGAAACCCACGTGTTTTACCCTACATTAACCCAGTAAAAGTAGACTGCACCAAAAGAAGAAAATAAACGCGCCAACTCATTTACTAAATCCGTTCCCCAAATAGCTAATGTTGTTGGATAAACAGGGCTGGATTAAGGGCGATTCCGCCTTACTCAACGGCTTAGGTATTTAAGGGCAACTCAATCTCGAGACAAAATGTGCCCTCTTGTCTTACAAAGCCGATTACGACTTGCGATATCTTCGCCTAATTGCTTGTTTCCTTGACGGATTTCTTCTGATTTGTTTTTGCGTAAAACACCCATAAAAATATTATTTATCAAGTATTTTTTTTGCATCACTAAAGAGTTAATCGATACTAATATATCTGCCACTGCGCTACGCACTGCGATTGCCAACTCGCTTGCCTAGCGCGGCAATAATGGGCAAAAGTCCCCCTTTTTTGGGGGGATCTATGTCAAGCAGTAGACTTCCGATGTAATGTATGTAGTAATGTGATGACCTAAATGCAGATTAATTTTCCTACCTACCAAGTAATTGAATATTATGGACCATAACCATAATATACCTCATACGTTAAGGTCGATAATATCCAATTACTTGGTAGGTAGGTAGGAAAAATATTCTGCATTTACCCTGGGCTGGCTGGAATAGAATAGTAACCCCTACTGTACCGGAAGCGAGAGACGGCAGGGATGGTAGGGTAGTGATGGGCAGCAACATTTCAATTGCAAAACTTTGCTCTGCGATTAATACCATGCTTGCCTAACGCGTAAATCATCCCTTAAGGGGATAAAAGGGGGGTGCAAAGTGAGTGTAAAAGTTTTACAACTTAACGCAGATGAAATTGCGGCGCGCTGGTAGATTGGTATAAATTTATTATAGTAGGTATGTATAAATAATAATAATAGTTTACTCATTAGCACATGTGCAGAGCAGCGTGCTGAGTGCTCCACTGACGAGAATTAATGCGGTTACTGCGAGTTTGCACAGCATTGCCTGATTGGTTACATATGTACCTCATCACTGCTATTGATTTTACATATCCAGGTAGCCATGTAACGTTTTCTTTTACGACACGTGGTGAGTGAGTAAAAGTGAGGTAAGTAAGTTTACATTGAGTTTAAGATTCGTCCTATAATTAATTTTTCGTTATATTTATTTAATAAACGGTCAATATTGATGTAGTGTCACTCACATTCGGTAGTGTCCCATACTTATGGTTGTGGGTTCAATTCCCACCCACGACAAACATGGAGTTGAGTAAACCTCATACAGAGGTTGTCTACATTAGTATCTCATTCTCACCTATTTCTGACGCCAAATGGCAAAGTTCGCATTCCTGTGTTCAAGTTTTAAGGGTGAGCCGCCAGCCAGCCAAATAAATTACTTGGGTAATGGGATAAAATATCTTCAAGCCACAAGGTTGGCAACGCACCAGTAATATCATTGTGATATTACGAGCGTGAGTAGGCTACAGTCACACTTACTATCACGAGGACTACAAGCTTGATTATCGACCTGGTCTAATAAAATGTAAGGAACTTTTTTTTATTATGTGAGCGAGGCAATACTCATGTATCACGCTGCAATTAATTGATGCAGGGCTGTGACGGGCTCACCGGCTGTATAAACGGCGCCTACTGCCTACAACACCGCTTTAGCAATCGCACTGCGATTTGAAATGGGCACCTGGAGCTGTGTAGCATGTCATCACGGACCGCTTTTACGGGATCCTACCAAAAACGCGGCTTAAACAAGAAAGCGTATAATGCGGGTTAAGGAAAATAAATTGTACTACATATTATTTTCTATGTTTTTCTAATTTTGGTACTGAATATTAAGATATATAGATATTAAATTATACATTTATTCAATTACGTACAGTAAATACATAGTGTTATTATACTAACATTATTTTAATTAATCACTTATTTTGATTTGACAGAAAGATGTTGGTGCATTAGCAATTAACAGATTTCAAAATAATTCAACTTTTTCGTTTTGATCCAAAAATGCTAAATAGTGTCTTTAACAGCTGATAATGCCTGGAAGTGATAACGTCTTCATCATTATCACTTAGGGCCTCGTTTTATGTGATATTCAAATTCAATAAGATCTTAAATTGATTAAATTTCGTAAGGTAATAACTCGTAATTCGTTCAATTGATTATATTTCATTGTCATCAATGGAAGAATATCAAGGAAAACCCTGCAGTATCTTGGGTTCTTCTTCTGCCATCACGATGTCAACCACGTTATTTCTGAAACCTGCTTTCTTATAACAATTTTAAATACTTTCAAACTTGATTGCTTCCTATGCCGCTGCGATGTTTTTGTTTGCATCAACTTTGCAACAATTCGGGCAGTGTTTGTATCAACATCTTGTTGTGTCACTGTCTTCGATACCCCGCTAATTTGACGGTACATAATGCCGTTGCAATTATTTAAATGATCTATCCAGCCATTCAAAGCTTTAAAATCTATAATCTGTAAGCCTTCAGCAATCTTACGTGCTTTTTCGTAATTTATCAAACTTTCCTACCTTTTGGTTTTTTCTCTGCATACCTGGCAATCTGTATTTCTCTTTATTTTCTTTAATATTGCTTAATATTGTTCGTAACGTAGAAACTGGTAAATGAAGCTCGTTTTGTCCATGGGTAAAACCTACTTCTGGACATCTTCTGACAACAAAAGTGTACCTATGGACTTTCATGTACCAATCAACAATGCGTTTTGAAAATACTATATTTATAAAATCAACCCCAAAATTTCAAAGAAATACAATTAAAAATTTATCATTATTTAAATCTACATTTCCCGTTTTTTAGAACTACAATACACATTATATAAATTTTGTGCTGGATATATATGAATTATCGTCGTCTTATTTAAGACGTCTTATACAAATAAAGTTACTACAATCATCATCGGAGTCGAATTGTCCATGTCAGATTTCAAAATAAATTTCTTAAGATGTCGCCCTTCACACACAGAGCAAGTCAACATATTTTTCTTGCATTCATATTTTCTATATCCCGCAAAAATGACTATTGCTAGATGCTTTTCTTCGAGTGCTGAAATGTTTTTATTAGTTGATATTTTACGTATGCTAGAACCAGGTATAAAAATTAAGTCTTCTTTTTGGCTGTAGTCTTCTTCTATATTTTATCTGCATTTTACCTTTCAGCGTATTCTCCGGCGTATCAGTTAATATTCTTGTTTTATTTAATTTTCTCCGTTCCTAGTTCTAGATCTGTATGGTTAACTACATAATCGACGGCAATCTGTTGTGGGCGTTAAAGCAAATCTTCGTCATTAATTATGTCTGTGTATGCCTGATATATCAAAATTTTAATTTTGTTCTTTTGGGGTGAATGAAAGTGAATATGCTACGCAATAATGATGCAAACAATTATGCTTCGCAATAATGCAATAATGATTTCTGATACGTCATAAATAGTAAAAGTTTTTCAGGGTGGTTCAACATCTACCTGTCAGCCGCCTCATACTGCGTCTTAAATGGTCCATATACACATCCATCCAGAGGTTGCAACTTGTTTGAGGTATGTTAAGGCAAAGTTAAAAGAACAATAGCTCTTTTGTCATACAAACCCACAGATAACGCGGCATAGCTGTTATCTGTGGGTTTGTCTATGATTGCAATGAAAATGTGAGATCCATAGTTCTCCATTATTTGATTCATGGTTCTTTAGTGAGCTCAGCGTATTTTACAAAATGGCGCATAAACCTGTGGACATAATCATCCCCCTGTCCACAGGTACAAATATTGAGATTTAACCTAAAAATGGTTGAATTGAGTAAAGAACTCAATAAAATGGGTTAAATGTTGAATACAATAATGCTATTGCGATACCATATACGCGATATCAATTGTTACTGAAAAACACTTCGGAAATTAACAAAAGTATTAACGTTTCGCAAAGAAAATTTTCTTTTTTATTTTTTTTTAACCTATTGTTGGACTGCTCAGATGTTAATTCCAGCGCCACTGAAAAAAAGGCGGGGGGGAGCTTTCATAAATGAGAGGTCCGATGCCCGTTTTCATGATTTTTTTTCATTCGATGATTTTTTGGATTGAGCAGGACCAACGGCGATCGCCCGAGGGCGCCTCTTGAGACTCGACCTAGGCTCGGGCTGCCATCGTTTGGGTAAATTGAATTATGGAATTTTGCATTTTGGCTGTCGGTTATCGCTCGTGGGGGCAGGGACTGCACGCGTTCGCCGGGGAACGCGGTGTACTGTACTGTTATACGACTGCATATGCAGTGTTAGCGATCGAGATGTGCCAGCGAGAGGGCGTGGAAGGTCTGCGATTTTCGCGGTTATCCCATCAGGCGGATCGTCTTAAACGTGACGCGGTCTGCGATGTAGGACGTGGACGTTTTTCCTAGCGACGTACTTCGCGGAATTGGCTATTAAAGGATTGGCATGGTTCGATGCCCGGTCAAGATAACGACGCGACGCGTTATACATATACCATCGGATCGTAGGCAAATCGAGATCGCAATGCAAGCTGAGGTTACGGATGTACCACGGGGCGTGTCATGTCACCCTCCGCATGAACTTATTTTAAACTATTTGGAGCAAATTAATAAGTGACGGGGCCGTGTGATCAAATGCAAGCAATTGGACATCACTGCATTGAAAATTACCACGGGCAGGCAGATGAAATCGGCATGGAGAATACGTAGGACGCGATTTGTTATTCCGTCCGATCCGGAAGCTTATTTGATTTTTAGATCGCGAATGACGTCACAGACCTCATCTACTGTCACCGGGTCTAACGGTCGTGAACAATGCTCTCGAATTCTTTGTCGACGTGCTCCACGAACAGCGGGTTTGGAGGGAGCGTACTAAGCGAACACTGCGACTCTATACTGTCCGCTAAGCACTCGGCTTTTTCTTCGTCTGTAAGCGCGACGGTGGTGGCGGTGGCGGCAGCGGCGGATGCGGACGTGGGTGCGGGCGCGGGTGCAGACGCATCGGTTCGGTTGAGGGCGGGCATGTTCGCCGTCTTGTGCAACTTGAGGTATCTCGCCAGCTTCCGATATGCTTGGTGAGATGGCGAAAGTTCCTCGAGGAGATCTCCCCATCGGGAATTCGAGGTGCGACCTCGTTAATACGCGCCCTTACAGCTTACTGAAGGGAGCCCATGCGAAGGCTTTCCTCGGTGCGGTAGACGGCGTACGCCCTCATAGCGGCTTTCTTGACTCTTATGAGTTCTTTGACATCCTCGGGCAAGATCAGACGATAATTTCTCAGCGCCAGAACCTATTTTGACGCACCTCTAACGGCGTCCGTCAAGTGACTCGTTAGAGCGTCTATCGTGAAGTCGTTGTTCTGCCTTGTTACTATCGTTTCCGGGATCGAGTTTAATAAGGGAGCGTCGGTAGCTGCGAGTGTTTTCACGAGCTTCCACCAGTCCACCATTTTCACCATCTCCTGAGCGGAACCTGCGGGGGGACCAAACTGTAATTTGACCGGCATGTGGTCAGACGACAAGTCATGAATCGTTTCTATAGAATGCAGCGTCTATGCTACATTCTTTAGGAGCGCCATGTCGAGTATGTCCGGCCTGTGGTCGATCCGTGTCGGGAAATGCGTCGGCGACAGGGGAGCCAACACGACGAAGTCGAGCTTGTCGGAAATGTTGCACATCCTCGTACCGTTTGGGGTAGAGGATACCCAACCAAACCGAATATGCTTGCTATTGAAGTCGCCGGCAATGATGACGGCTTCGTCAAGAGCAAACTGCGCTGCGATATCCGCCTCTGTTAGCTCCTCCGTCGGGGGCAAGTAAGCTGAGGCTTTGGTGACAGGGCGATGACCAGTCATCGCCAAACGGCATATCAAGACTTCAATGTCTGTGAGAGCGGGCGGGGAATCGACCAGCAACATTGCAAACTACGCTTGTAATAGACTGAAGTGCCGCCGCCCTGGCTTCCAGCTCTGTCGTTTCTAACTGACCTGTATTTTGCTATATTGGGAGTCTGCCTATAGAGTTTGAGATAGGTCTCTTGCATGAGAAAAACGTCCACGTCATGCTCGAAAAAAAAATTGGCAATCTCAGCTTTTTAGTCGCTCATACCGTTGGCGTTATAAAACGCCAAGGTAAGCGAGCGAGGCTTGGATTGCGCTGTTAGTTGGGCCATTTATTTTTGGTTGATTATAGACGCCAGGGTCCTAATTAGGGCTGAATGCTCCAATGTTGCCTGCATCAATGCCCACTGCGATTGGGCCACGGATGTAAAAGTTTTTACTTTTGCGAATTTATTAAGGAGAACCGGTATATCCTCTATAAACGGCGCGATGTTAGCCGAAAAGGCCATTAAGTCGTTTCGGTCCTCCGGTGAGAAACCTAGACCAGCCATCGGAGATTCTGCTCTCTGAGGTCGCCCGCTACTAATTTGGTATATACTTCTTTTTGAATTCCGCGAATTACGGCGCGGAATTTTCGCTCCTTGGGAAGCGCGTCAGTGTGGAAACTTACGTTTCTCATCAATAGGTAGCGACCCGACAGCGCACGGTGCGCGTCGGCCGTCAGGACGATAAATGGTTCCAGGCCGCTTTGTCCTGGATAAAACTGACGGCGGCGCCTTCTCTGAGCGCGACGTGGATTGAGCGGTAGCGGGAGCGGGCGCGGGACGGTGCGGCGTATCATTATGCCGTTTGACGGCTTTTGGGAGAGGCGGAGGAGAGTCCTGGACCGGCTTGCGTTTTCGCCTCTTCCTGACGACGGTCGTGAACCCGTCTTCGTTGGCCAAGCGCTTGGCGTATCGGAGGCCGACTCGAAGCGGCACTCTATTACCTCGGAATCAAAAACGCAAAACAGAAACCGGCCGCCTGCAGAGGCCGGTGAGTGGACATCGCGACGCGGCAAAAAATAGCGCGGCAAGTTAACTGGCGAGTGCGACCGCGATCGTTGGCCCTGCCGACGGGCGGCGAGACGCGGCGAGCGGCGGACGGGCCGGGGAATTTGCATGACGGCGGTTCGGCGACGGCGTGCGTGAAGGGCGCGAGTTCCGCGGCGATGACAATAGCACGGCGTTGTTCGGGCGCGGGGAGCGCTGAAAGAGCGAAGAGGGCCTGGCTGCGGGTGAGGCTCCTGCCGATGACGGGGACGCGGACGAGGACGCGATTCCGGCCTGGGCTGAAAGCTCCGGGCCGAGAAAATGCGGCACGATTGACGCGGGGACCGCGCTAGAGGCGCCTTGGCGCAGGCACAGCACGTACAATTCCGGGTTGGCGACCCTTGCGAAGTTTGCAAACCCGGAATCAATGCATGCCATGTCGCCGGGTATACCGTGTGGACCCGGCGATGAGTTATGTGGGTGTGTGTGTTGTGTATCGATGTCGGTTTTCTAGTGTCTTTATTGATACTAAGTCCCCCGCCTGAGGATGTGTGCCTACTCCTAGGCCGCTACGAAGCAGCGAGTTCCCGGGTGATGGCGGCATGACGTGGGTCCTCCGGATCTTATTCAGACACGTAGGGTGTATTTCTAGGGCATCTAAAGAAAGTGTTGCCGACGTAAGAAATACTTAATTTAGTTTTTAAAACATCAATAGTGTCCATAGGTCAGTTTTGGTACCTCAACGACCTCTTATTACACCTGGTACAAGAGGAGGTACTATTCTACTCTGTCGGTAACTCACGGTGGGATCAATACCACCTACACTTACTTGAAGTACTCATACTACAGATCAACATATACAAATCTGTCAAATATTTCTATCCAATTTTGACTAAAGTGTTAGGCATTGATTATGCTTAAGGTTAAATTCTATAGATGGAATTTGACAGGTTTGTATTGGTTGTGCATTATTGTTAATCTATGGTTAACTTTAATGATATATTAGTATTAGTCAGCTAATAGTCTATTTGGAATGTGGAAATGACAAACAAATGCCTGTCTGTCCATTCGTTTGTTAGTTCCAGCTAGTCTCATAACGGCATTGTGAACACAATGCATTCTGTTTAGTGAAAAAAATTATTAGAGCAAATACAGTTCTTTCTTACAATCGGTTCAACAGTTTCTTTTTATAATAAATAACTAGCAGCGTCCCAACGTTTCTCCATTAAAGTTGTAGAGCATTCATGCTAACTTTGCAACACTTCCCCTTTTACCGCCATTTGATTTTTAGAAAAATATTTCACACGTATTTAATGGCTTTAAATGAAGAACGAACTAGACATTTCATCCGAATAGCTTCAAAGACAACAAAGTTTTATAGTTTGATGATATAACTCTCCATTAATTAAAGATTTTTTATAATCAGTCCAATAGTTATTGAATTTTTTGTTACAAACATTCAAAAAAATAATTGTTGGTCGCGTACTTCGATTCCAGGTATATCTAATTTGATTTTTTGGAAATATAAAATAGCCTATATATCTGACAGTGAAAGATATTTTGAAATTCTAGTAGCTTTATATAATAAAAGTCAACAGCTTCTATATAATAACAGTGTAGTAAGTTCATAAAATGTCCAAACGTAATCTGCTATGTTAAGACGTGCGCCGTTACCATGGCAACCACCGTGAAGGTGTTTGTCTACAGATTATCGGGGATCAGCGTCGACTTGATGACATTACCGTGCGCTGCCACCGAGGTATTACCGGCTTCCACCAATATTGACGCAGGCTAAGCAGAGAGTGTACACTAAGGTGCATAATGCAATGTTGTGTCAAACTACTAGTACTAATACCCCATCGCAATAATTATCGCATCTCAAAAGAAAAACTAAGTCACCTATTGCTAGACTTATTATTATTTAATTAATTAATAATGGCGGGCTTAGTTTTAAGACCTGTCTAGTTAAGGCAGGTTTTAAGTTAGGCTTGCACCACAATGACAGATTTGATATATACATAACTGTGTCTGCGTATCGTAGCATAGTCAAAAGAAATATTTTATTTTTATTATTCTAAAGTGCCTGTGGTCAGGCCTAATTGTACAAAAAGTATTTTGATTTTATTCAATTCATTCATTTTTTTTTATGGTCCGAATTATAAGAACGGCCCTGAATTCTAAAGCACCTAATTACTTAATGAGAGACCCTCAGTTGAAGGCAAAAAGCTGCGTTTCATAATATATTGCACCTTAACTATCTTCTTTTCATACAAAAATTACGTAAATTACGAGGTAGACAAACGTCGTCCTTACTCTCACTTATTTTTTTCGCTAAATATTATTTAGCGAAAGTATTAGCATTGCTGTGTTCTGGTTTGAAGGGTGAGAGAGGCAGTGAAATTACTGGGTAATATGACATAATATCTTCAATTCACAAGGTTTATAACGGGCTAGTGAAATTCTGGTGATATTACAAGCCTCTATAAGCTGCATTGACGCTTGTTATCACGCGGACTGTAAGCTTGTTTGTCGAACTGGTCTAAAAAAACGTGTTACGGTGTTTTTTCGTGGTAAAGTGCAAAACTACTAAACCTATTTTAATTTATAGTTTATATAGTTAAGTCCTGTCTTACGTCTGTTAGCTAGCGTATTATTTAAATTCAAATAAGTTTTAAGAGCCATATTATATTAACATACCAAAGAATTGATAAGATTATTAGAATGTAAAGAAGACTAAGATAATGCCTATTAATAAATGTATTTGTTAGAAGTTAAAATTTTCATACTGTATCAATATACTATAGTGATAAAGATATTAATTTGTAAAGATGACTAGGTAAAAGAATACTTAATATCAAGAGTATTTGTTAGAAGTTTCAATTATCATTCTATATCAATATAGTATAGTGATAATAAGATATTAATTTGTAAAGAAGACTAGAATACCTAATACCTAGAGTATTTGTAAAAATGTTCAATTATTATTGTATTTGACTTAATAATAACAAGATTATTATTAGCATTTAATTTTGTATTTTTGCCTAAAATTCGAGTACCACACGTACACGAATATTCAAATAGAGAAGAGATAGACAAATGCTTGATGTTTTTGCTGTCCTTTTCTTTAAAACACTTTCGTTTTAATCACCATAAGTACGGACACAATACAGTTATAAGTAACAGTGCGGCAATTGGTCACGGCCTAGTGTCCGATTTAGTTTAAAAACCGTGGCACCCTTCCAGGGGGAAAGTCTTTGTGGTCTCATTTCCAAGGTCGTCTAACGCTACCCTTTGTCTAACACCACTGTTACCATTACGGTACCTTGTGTAATTATTCATTAACAAAGGATTGCCAGAAAATGGTTCACTCGACCATTAGTTTAACAAATAGCGGAACGAGCGACATATTGAAGTTATCAGCCGTTATTTCACGTTAAAAGTACAGTTTTGTTGTTTTCGTTCATGAGTGAAGAAGAAAACAGCCTTTGAAGTCGCCCTTGTAGTTAATGCTTTATTGTATTCGGTGGATATACCGTTGCGTTGCTGCAGTTGTATCATCTTGGTGGTAAGTGTGAAAATCGCTTGAGGATTTTGGAGAAGTGACAACCGTGGTTGTTTGAGAATTTAAATTTATTGGACATCATTGTTCATAGTTTGTATAATAATACCTTTAGGTTAACCTCATTATTTTGATTTGAAGGGTGAATTTATTTTGTGTACCGTGTGATTTTTTTTCTTTCGTACGAATTTGATTTTTTTTTGTAATTGTTATTGATATAAAACTTGTAATAAAGTATTTTTGTAACTAAAAGGAGAATTCATTTTTTTTTATTTATTTAACTTTATTGCACAAAATGTTACAAAATGTACAAATGGCGGACTTAATGCCAGATGGCATTATCTCCCAGTTAACCATTACACAAAACCGAAAAAAAAAAAAATATATATATATAAAGTGACTCTGTCTGTCTGTCTGTCTGTTACGCTTTCCCGCTTAAACCTCTCAACCCATTTTAATGAAATTTGGCACAGACAATCTTTAGACCCTGAGATAGAACATAGGCTACTTTTTATTGCAAAATAGGGGTGGTAAGGGGTTGAAAAGGGGGATGGAAGTTTGTATGGGATTTCTTAATTTTAAAAGATAAAACCATGAAACTTTATATTTAAGCTCTTGATAAGAAATAATAAAACATTTGTTCTAGCGTTTTTGAAATTTCGAACTGTGAGGGGATGAAATAAAGGTTGAAAGTTTGTATGAAGTTCGTAATTTTTGAAGATAAAAACATTACATTTTGTATTTAAGCACTAAATAAGATACAAAAATCGTTTGTTTTAGCATTTGCACTTTTTTACCAGTGTGGGGGTGAAATAGGGGTTAAAAGTTTGTATGGGTGTTCGTCATTTTTAAGATAAAACCATGAGACTTGGTACGTAGGTCTCTTAGGATGTGCAGAGTTTTTCTACAAACGGAATTCCGAAATTCGAACGGAACGGAACTGATTCGGAACGGGAACTACGAAACCAAACTTTTTGTATACAAAATCTTAAGCACTGAACCTAGGAACATGATATTTAAAAGTTTTAGGTGTATCAAGTTAAAAAAAATTGGCTTTGAAGTAAAAAATCCTTCTAACGAATACTCTGCATCACCGCCGCTGTCATTGGTCGTCGGTCGTCGTCGCGCACATTCGCCGAAGTGTGGCGGCCGGCAACGGCGCTGTCGTATGGTGGGGGAGCGCACGAATCTACATAACTATGCCTACCCGAACGGGCAGATACGTGAGGGCAGACGACGTTGTCGGACGCATGCGATTAGAGAAATTTGCGCTACAAAGATTTAGGTACTTTTTTCGATCCATTAGGTCATTGTGTCTCTTGGACACAAGGGACCAATACATTTTCCTGAGTACTTTCTGCCACTCAATGCTATATCCAAATCTATACCGTTCCTTTAATCCATATCTAATATCTAATATTCAAATTAAAAGTACGCAGACAAAGTCGCGGGTACCGGCTATCTATATATAAGAGAAAGTCGTGTTAGTTACTACACTTATAACTCAAGAACGGCTGAACTAATTTAGCTTAAAGTTTGTAGAGATGTAGCTTAGAACCGAGGGAAGGAGAAGGTTCTTATGACAGAAAAAAAATAAAGAATTGCGCGGAAACTTAGAAAATTTAGGTATCCCCTCTAAGGCGGAACGAAGTTCGCGGGGGCAGCTAGTATATATATAACAACGTACATCTTAAATAGAGTTATAAAGTTAGAGAAGCAGCATCAGTAAATAAAGTACGGAGACAGCGTTTCGGCACAGCGGGCACAGCACAGTTACAGCGGGCATTGCTTAATATTCAACGGAAGCTCGTTCCAGAGTCGTATAGCTGTCACTGTAAAAGAGTTTGTCAAAAACTAGAGTGATGAGACGGAGTTAAGAGCGAGAGAGTATTAGAATAAGAAGTAAAGAGAGAGTTACAGAGGGAGGTACTATTCTCTAATATTACTCATAATTTTCCATCTCAAGAAAATATAATAACAAGTAGACTTACGTAATATAAATATTTTTTTTCAGGCATTTGATGAATAGGCCCCGTTGTCGTAAACAATATTGTCCCGCCACTGATGTTACAACACGGCGTCATTGTATGATTGGCAACGGAAGTTTATGGTCAAAAACATGACCCATTTAGACACATTGTCTCAGGGCTATTTGTGACGAGGGCGACACAATTGATAGAGCCGTAAAATTTAGTATGTTTTTTTAAATAAATAATATAAACAGGCATTGTGTATTTTTTAAGGTACATGTTCGTTTGAACTGGTATGGTTTGTAATGTGGATACGAATACGAAAATCCATTTAGTTTTAGGCATCATATAATAGTCTTATGTATTATTCTAGTCTACTATTCACACCGTTTAATATAAACATATCCAAAAATCAATAAACTGAATAATATAATAATTA
This sequence comes from Heortia vitessoides, assembly GCA_020976665.1. Taxonomy (NCBI): domain Eukaryota; kingdom Metazoa; phylum Arthropoda; class Insecta; order Lepidoptera; family Crambidae; genus Heortia; species Heortia vitessoides. The sequence continues at coordinate 11,046,521 of JACJUM010005601.1, forward strand.
TGCTACGCTATCTTATATACAATTAAAATATCGCTTTCGCTATCTTATATACCCAAAAAAATTATTCCACGCGGACGAAGTCGCGGGCACAGCTAGTTATCATTAAAAGACATACATTTGCAATAAACATATTATATATGTTATAGAAAGTAATAATAATATAATAATAATAATAAATTCCCACAACATCTCATACATTGACCTGACTCCGTGGTAAGTCGCATAAAGCACTTGTGTTACGGACGCCAGACAACAGAGGAATCACAAATATACTACTTAAATACATATATTTTACACCCATACACAGAGCAAACATAAATATCATCATATAAATATTTGCTCTGGGTGGGAATCGAACCCACGACCCCTGGTGCACAAGACAGGATCACTACCATCTGCGCCATCGGGCCCGTCAACCAACGAAGTACCTAAAACCAACGAAGCCCACCCAACAACATGTCTTAAATGACTATATTATATGACTAATGCATATTGTGATGAAAAAGTTACACGAATTCCTTTGATATGACGTCACACATAGAAAGTAGAAGAAATGGTATTGTCCAAATAGCAGGTCAAGGCAATGTGCTTCATAAAGTTATTAAATACAACGTATGACAATGAACGAAAAGACTATCAGAAAAGTGTATAATATTGTAAATATTATACACTTTCAATTCTCTATAACTGGTTAGGATAGCATCCTAACCAGTTATAGAGAACTCGGAGGCTTCTTGTGTGATCGAATCAGGAAGTAAAGACCTGCGGCAAAACCAGTTACTGAATTTTTTTTATATACTGTCAGTTAAGACACAATTTCATTTTTATTTGACAGACAGAGTATGAAAGGAAGACCTTCAGAGTCTAGATCCCATTCGCTATAAGAGCCACTAATGTGTATTTAATATAAATAAAAAGTATTGCTAGAAACTTTAATAACAGCCTCAATGTTAGGACTTTTATATAACCTAAATAAACAAATTATTCTCAATTCGGGCTAGCGTAATTGAATTTGTAGATTTAAACAGAAAACTTTAGTAAGAATAAACTACATGTGAAATGTCCAAAAATCTGTGAATAGCATTTCTCGTAAAAGAAGATAAAGACCTTTAGTAAACCCGACATCGAATCGTATTAAATTACTTATACACATGCTAAAAACAAATTTTGTAGTCCATTAATCTCTACGTATCGAGAATTTAACGAAATCAATATGCAAAGGCTGAAAAACATTGTTGAAAAATACTTTCATCCTTCTTGTTTAAAATATAAAATATAATTGTCTTTGTTTTCCAATTTAAAAGATAAGAAAATGTTCCTGTAATTACTTATAACTACTTAGTCGTCCCTTACAGTGCATGTGTTAAAAATCTAGGCCTTTTTTCGACACATGGTTATTATACACATATAACCACATGTATGAGTAGAATACTACGAGTATATGACCCTATTTCTGATTTACTTTGGTAATCTTATAAATAACCTTATATATTTGCTAATATTTATTAATTTGATATTTTATGTAGGCATATATTGCGTTTATTTATAAAAATATGAATGTAGCGTCCATCCTTATTGTGTAAAAAATTTATGAATATATGTATATTTTTTGCACCACCATATTTATCTTTTGTCTTGTCTAATGGTTGACTAGGAGATAAAGCCAGCTGGTATTAAGTCTGCCATTTGTATATTTTGTGCTAATGGCATCTTTAAGCCTCTGACGTCTCTGCTACGGTAACCATATGACTACGCTCCGCGTTTTCTTCCTGTTATACTTTCCAACGTAGTATAAAAATATAGGAATAATTTGAGCACCTTTTAAGCTTTATAGCAAAAAATAATCGTAAGCGTTTTTGATATAATGTCTAAATATTTTCTATACATAGATTTTTGGCCCCAATGGTACTTATGTGCCAAGGGTCGTGCGTTCGATGCTGACCCAGGGCACACATTTATATTATAATATTTGGGTTTGTTCTGTTTCTGGTGCTTTTTTTTATTATATTTGTTATTCCTCAGTTGCTTGATGTTCGTAAAATAAGTGCTTTAAGTGACTTACCTCAGTCGGGAGAAAGGACAATGTATGACATAAAAGAGCATTAATTAACAAACCCTAAGAATATACGAGGAATCACTTCGAGTTAAATTATTATATCACATACATCAGGAAACTGGCTGTAGCTAGAGTAGAATGGTATTCTGTACCAGGCGACAGAAATGCCAGAACCGATGTAGATGGCCGTATATTCATGTGAAACAATAAAAGGCGAATGCAACTGGCCGGGGATGGGTAACAGCATCCCTATTGCGAAGTAAAGCAAACAATTATAAACAAAATATGTACCAAATAATTAAATCTACGGACATTCTACGGCTGAAACCATGATAATAATGATATGTAAAATATTCATTGGTCTTGTTTTGTCGGTAGTATAAACTTTGATGATGTATACAAAGTGACGTCGACTAAATCTAGTTTCATCATCATTATAATACCAGCCATTAAAAGTACACTGCTGGACATAAGCCACTCAAGGTAGGCGGAGTCATGCCCAAAATTGAACTGAGCAAGCGTGTTGCATTGTAGAACGCAGCTTTCGCGACGGGGATGCTGCTGCCAACCCCCGCCCTGTGCATTTTTTGTTCATTGTTTTGGATACTTCTGGTGCCTTAGTCGCCTCTTATGGCACTTGGTACAGGGGACGGTACTATTCAGACGACGAAACAGACGGTAGTCAGTTTTCCTATGTAATGTATCTATGCCAAAACAGCATAGTTCAAATGGAACAGGCTGAGAGTGGGATAGCATTCCCATTGCGAAACTACGCACTGCAATTGTTACCACGCCTGCGCAGGTTGGTAATTATGGGCGAAATTACATCATACCCTTTCAAACCATCGTCGACAAATATCTATGATGACTAATAACACACAAAACTTAATCACAAACGACAGGTTCCCGGGGACACTCATAAACGACCGATTCTACGCAACAACTACACTAAGACGACATGTAGATCCGTAAAATCACGACACAAAGCGAACAATACACTTAATACGTTTAACTCCCCAACAATCAAACAAAGACTACAGAACAATAAAACAATATCTCAATAGCGTAAAAAATACAATAGCTTCATACAAATGTGACAAAGACGTCTTTGCCTAATGACATCCAAGTCGCTTTGTGGCGTTTACGACACCCACGCGACACCACAAAACAATTCGTTCCACTATTTTTCCAACTGATTCTGGTTGGTAGTTCTACGAAGCAAAGGGAAATTGGGACGAGATCGAAGTGTTAAAAAAGCAAACGCGTGCCTCGGACGGAATTTCTTGTAGCTACTTCCAGTTATTGATAAAAATAGGTAGTTATTTCCCGTAATTTTTGTATAAATGTTTAATACAAATAGTTAGACATTATTATAGAGAGCAATACGGATTTGCCATTAAGTCTATGGGACGCACTAAACACTCGCACTGACGAAGCCACTGGAGCATCCATTATGGATCTAGATTTTATAATAATATTTGGAATTAGTTGCTTATAGTCTAAATGATATTGTAACGAATTTCACAATTTTATGTTGGTTGGTCAAGTTTTACTAAATGTACATTTATTTAAAGAAAACTAACATCCAAGATAAAAAAGGCATGGCAAACAAAATGTACATTAAGATTAATAAATTTTAAAATGAAATTCTCATTACATTTTACTATCTAATAATAACTTACAACAATCGGTGAGTATCTCTTAACACCAGAATCTTCGTAAAAGATGTAGAGTCAAGGCTCAAATCAATTAACACCCTATAATTTACCAAATGCCAAAAAATTACAACAAGAATCAACCCTCTTCCCACTATCCAGTAGTAACAGCCTCATGTGGACATCAGAATACGCAACACAGTAATTTGCGATCGGTGTGCTACCGTTAACCCCAGAATGTTTGCCGGGGCGACGCGACGCATGTCAAAAATACTTAGTGGGGCTGCCTCATTATAATCCAGCCCGCGCGCCCCTAGCGGCCTATATTACCACGTTCTCGAATGATGTGAGAGTATGGATCTGATCTCTCGATATCTTATATTTTTTATAGGTTAATATATTTTCAAAATATTACCTATTGTTACAGACAAAAGATGGACATAGCTTATGCAATTACATTTGAAATAATTGTATATAATTTCGCAAATAGCTAACTTAAACATGACACGTCTGGCACATGGCATACAGGATGTTAAAGAAAATTCTCTCGTAAGAATGTGATCTGGCGCCAAACTTTCTTATAAGCCTTATAATTAAAAATATCGATAAAAATGTTTATTCAGTAGCTAAATTACTCGACGTTTTTGATAATTATACTAGATTGAAGATTCTAAATGTTTTTAGCATTCATAGCGTGACGCAATATTACTAAGAGTTTTTTGTAAACAAACCTATAGCTGGCTGACGCTTCTACGACTATGTAGTATATACTCGTATTTATCACCTAAATATTGACCAAAGTACATATGTTATTTGTAATACATCGGGAAGACTTTCCCTCAAGATCTTGAAGAGAATGAAATACACAATTGTTGAATTTTCCCCATTTTTTTCGTCCATTATCATTTTCTGCTTAACTTTTATGAACAAACAGTATATATTCACAGGAACCGGCTCTCTCTTTCTCTCTGCAGAAATCTCATCGTACTTTTATTACGTTTAACAACGAATATTCCTTTTACACGAACAGACTCCACACAGAAATAACTTACATGAAATAAACTAGAGAATTCCGGTTTGGATCGTACCGAATGCAACGCTGAATAAATAATACTTGCTTTTGACCATCCGCTCTATGCTTGATCAGGCAATGTTTTTTAACTGGAAAATCGGCATATTTATGAAGTACTGATGCAGTGCTGTTTAAACTTTAAAAGGTACAAGCTTTACTGTTTCTTTTATCTTATTTTCTCACAAATATATGCAGATACCTTTCAACATTATACGGAATATCTAAGCACTCTAGTTGGCATATGCAAACAAATTTACAACACTTAATGTATTAACACTCCAAAGACTCAAAGAGGATAATATTATTAATTAGAACGTGTATTCAATTAGAAAATATCTATAATAAGCTTTTATTAAAAGGTTTCTCTGAGAGAGAGCAATATATGGTTAATGCATCTATCAATATTCTACGACAACTATAGACAATGAACGTGAATGTTCATAAAACAAAGTCATGTAACAACCCAGAATCAAGCAAAAGAAGATTTTATCAAACCTGACCTATTAGGCCAGAGTTACTAAGTCTAAATTTGGCGTCCAAAATATGTATATGCATTGATTTTCAATGAAGATGAAAAAAAAGCTTGCCATTTCTTAGATGAAATTAATATAATAATAATATAATAAATTCCCACAACATCTCATACATTGACCTGACTCCGTGGTAAGTCGCTTAAAGCACTTGTGTTACGGACGCCAGACAACAGAGGAATCACAAATATACTACTTAAATACATATATTTTACACCCATACACAGAGCAAACACAAATATCATCATATAAATATTTGCTCTGGGTGGGAATCGAACCCACGACCCCTGGTGCACAAGACAGGATCACTACCATCTGCGCCATCGGGCCCGTCGATTTACAATTAATTGGGATGTGTAGGAATAGGAAGGTCAAAGGTCAATTATTATGAGAAGAGATGAACCGCAGAGTCAGGATCAGAAATGTTGAAGAAATAAAAACATGTATGTTTTGTATGCGCAATTCACGATTTGTATAGCGCTGAGTGGTTTAGTGTAAAAAGATATTGTTAACACTATCTCAACGACATTTAACCTTCATAAAGTAATCACGGAGACAATGGTACCCTTCCCCCCTTCATATCAGATGTACTATAGATATAAAACGTATAACGCTCTATAGGCTACGTTTGTAAATGTCCGCGTTGGCACCACTTTATACCGGTAACTTTTTGGAATCGCTAGTATCCTATGCTCAAGGTTATTTTATTTACATATCAAATTGTATCAGTCGTTTGCCAGTTTAACGGGAAAAGCATGACAAACAGACAGACAGATGGAGCAACACAATTTCTCATCAGTAATATCAGTTTGGTTATATGTGATACGTAGTATTTTACCATTACAGCCTTTATAAAAAAAGTCGTTAGAAGCAACTGAGGCGCCTTAACAGAGAGATGGCGGTATATCCTTCGAAATAGTGCACAACAAGATTAGAATGGGTAGCAGCTTGCGAAGCTACGGGCTGCGATTGTACATTAGCGAGTTTAGCAATTATGGACAAATGATCCCCAGCTGCAGGTGCTGTGATGGTGATGATGATCTAACGTAGTATAAATTATAATAAAAAAAATAAGCTTTATAATAAGTTGAGTCGTATCCATGTTTCGCTACCAAAATCAGTGGCTGTGAAGAGGGCTGCATCGGTGGCATTGTTATAATTTTCAATAAGGGTGCCATCGTAGGGCATCGATCGGGCCCCGGGTCCCGGTGCATCCAACTATGAACATCCGATGTTACGCAAACTTGCCGACGGGGGCCTTGAGTTCATTTTATATATACCATTACATACATATATATATAATTCAACTAACTTGGCGGTTTAAAACTGTAATAAAGAAATATTAACAAATACACTAAGATTTATATCTAAAGTTATTTAAATCTATATTTCAGAATATTTTAAGGTATAAAATAAATATGTGCATACATTTATATTAGGATATTTAATTATTAATTTGTATCATGGTAAATAACTTTTGCTACTTGAATTTTATTTTCCGTAATTGTAGAGAAATGTACAACTAACTAAATTTAAGTGCATTACGCGCTAACATATCTATTAATTTTTTTTTCTAACAATAATATATTGGTATATCAAAACGCATCGCGTTTCTCATCAGAGTCAAAGTCAACTTTATATTTCAATGTCACAATCTCGAATAATATTTTTTATTAAAACAGTTTTTCTTTTATGTGTTTAAGTTGTTTACCAATCATAAGAAAAAAATCTTACGTATAAATCCTAAAAAAATACTTCCACTCAGTAATCTGAGCAAATGTTATACACATTCAAAAGCTCTGCAAAACAAACACTAGAGTTTGTCGCACTTAAGTTTTGGTGAACCAAACAATCGGAAGCCTGCCCTAATCCCATTCCATTTTTGAGTCATGTTTGACATTCCAGAATTATATCCATTGTTCCTATAACAATTTACGGCATCTGGTTACAGCATTAGGTATACCCAACCGCCTGGGGCGCAGGCGAATTCTATTAAAATCCGAACAATACAGACTTCCCCAACTAATATCTGGACTAAATCCCTAATAAGTATGCCATTGTGTGAGAGGGACCCCGCCGAAACGACAAAGAACACGTTATAGCGATCTGACAGAACCGTCAAATGTTGAACGTCGTAACAGACGTTTAATTGTTTATTCAAATGTAAGTCTTATTAAGTACTCAATAAAGTAAGAATTCGGTTAGATATTGAGTTGTTACTTCGATGTTTTAGCTCTGGCGTGTTCAGACTCAGTACACGCCAGAGTGTGGTGAGTGGCTAGCCATGGAGGCTCACCAAACGCGCCGCACCCTTCCCCTCGAAACTAGATTTGCAGTCCGGTTATAATATGGAGCCCATTCATTACATCCGCGCCACTGTTTCAATATAAAGTTTTTTACGCTATTGTACTAGACGTAATTTGTAATGGATTCGTGACGTTAGGGATTTATGAAGTTGGACATTAATATGCCAAAACACGAGAATCGTAATGTGGACATTTGGATTCTTTTTTTTATGTAAACTTTTTGAATAATTTTGATGCATTGGTTTGTTAAGCGCAAAATTAAACAAGGTTTTTTTAGTTAAATCTAAAATATAAATATAAGGAATTATGAAAGATAGATATATAAACCCCTGGATAAAAAACATTTATACAAAGAACAATGTTATTTGAGGATTTTAATTATTAAGAATGATGTTAAAAGATTGATTGACCATATTGATATTTATGGGGGTAAAAATAGGAAATCAACTAATGTATACTTCTTATGGAAATATTTTAAAATAGTACCTCACCCTCACCTATTTCTACCGCCCAACAGCAGTGGTAGTATTGATGTATTCCGGTTTGAAGGGTGAGAGAAGCAGTGAAGTTACACATGTGACATAATACTTTGAGATCATAAGGCTGGCGCCGCGCTAATTACGTGTCTGTGATGCTACTAGCATCTACAGGCTGATAAGGTGATGCTTACAATAGAATTCACTGGAACCATATGCTTATTTGCCAACTTAGACATAAACATAGATTACAATCAATTTGTATATACCAAAAAAAAGTGTATATAAAATGATATCATAATCACAGAAGTACAACGAGCTGGATATTTTGGCTGAAAATTTGCTGCGCTGGGTAGGCGTGGTGACAACAGCAGAGCGTAGCTTCGCGATAGGATTACAGCTGCCCATCCCCGCCTATTGAACTACGCTATAAAATGGAAACGTACTTGCAACAAAAAGCATAAACATGTTATAATGTGTACACTGTACAGAGCCAGTCAGTAGAACAATAAATAAAATATTCATTAGATCCTTTTACAGTTAATTTAATTGCAGTTAGAAAGCGCCCGCCCTGATTGCAGCTGAAGTAAAATCAGTGCTAAAGTGTAGTGTCAACAGAGTTAAGTGTTTTCCTTGCATTGCGTCTTTATGGGGAGTGAGGCACGCCACACGGCGATTCTACTGTCTGACGAAATAACAGGGTAACTATTTTTATTTATACGTATATCTATTTGTTTGCAGTATATACTGCAATTTTTATTTATCATCATCATACCATTGGAAGTCCACTGCTGGCTAAAAAAGAGGATATTTGTCCATATTGTGATGGAGAAACTGCTGCCCATTCCTGCCCTATACCGCCTCATGTTGAATCCGGTATCTAGTCGCCTTTCAAGACACCTGCTACAGGGGAGGTGCTATTTAACTCTGCCTTGACATTTGTCATTTTTCGTTTAAAAAGGAGTCAATTTTAATCATGTCCTAGTAACCACTTTCTACTTTACCATGATTTTTATATTCACTTACACACATACACTTGTTAAAAAATTGTTTAAACAAAATATAGGTACATTTTCACGATTGCAAAAACGGTTTATTTCACTTCAACATCTCTTGTAATTCTAAAAAAACAAAGTTAAATAACTAAATGAATAGTATTTTAAAGTCGTTAAAATATTATTTCATTATAAGTAGTGAAAATAAATGATTTTGATCAATTAATACTAGGAATATGTACTTAAAAACATAATTGAACACCCAGTCACGGGACATAAGTTAGACTTTACACAAATACATAGTACGTACATAGTCTGTGTTCGTAAATAGCTAAATAGCATTATTATATTACTGTGTAATGTGACCCATACCGTCGTTACACGGTTTTCAAGGCGCCACTAATATCTTTGTGATATTACGAGCGTATACAGGCTGCAGTGGCGCTTACTATCACGCGGACTGTATGCTTGTTTGTCGACTTGTAAACAAAGGACAAATACAAAAATCATTATATAAATATATTTGTCCTGGGTGGGGATCAAACTTACAACCTTTGGCGCATATGATAGGATCACTGCCATCTGTGCCAACGGGCCCGTCAATATAAAAGCAAATGAAATCATGTATGTAAACAAAATTATAAAAAAAACTATTAATTATATTAGCAACATTATAATAGCTTTTAAAAATCAAGGTCACCGCATTAAACGTGGTGAACATGATTATAGTGCAATATGACCGCTTTATCTGACACAGGAGTATTACAATGCCCAAACCAAATAACTGGTTTTAACCCACTTTAAAATCCGAGTGAGTCACCATAGAATTTCCGTTCTTTTGTCGCTTAATCTTAGTACTGAGATCAGTCATGCCAGCAATATTTTTGTGTGTAACCAAAATGTCGCTTGCCTCGTTATACCCCAGCACAGTGGTGGCACCACCGACATGACAGGGGTGAGACAATAGCGGCTAACTACCCCTTTCTTGCGCGGAGGCGCGGGCCTAACCAAGCATGCACTGCGTTTGGGGCACCGCTGTGGGGAAGCTCGCGTACTAAAGGGCTCAATGACGAATGCCAATTTAAATAAAATAAATAAATCAATTTTTTTTTTATTAAATATTTATGTAGTTGGGCTTCTTAAATAAATTAGTAGGTACCTTTATTCATATAACAGTTGGTTTCATAGGCAGTTAGAAAATGTTAGAATGCTGTTTTGTTTAAATTTTTATAGATTTGATTCATTTAATAGAAAGTTTAATAGTTTGTATTAAATAGAGAGTGGGTATTTTGTTATTACGGATGGATATTACAATTTTATTTATTTGCAATATTAAAGATGCAAAAGTGTTTAAATAACTTTCGCTTTTGTTTTTGTATTTTTGAAAATCGATTATATTATTGGTGCGGAATCTCGCTTGTCGCTCGAAATGTCCTCAGTTGCCGATAATTGTTTGGCACTTCGTAATTACAGTTAAAACTTATATTTTTTTAATTTATTTAAGTGTATAAGTTAAGTTTATGATCATTTATATATGTCCGTTACTCCTTGAGACTCAACAATTATTCTTGCACAACAATAACAACAATTGAAATTGACCATAATTATAATAGATTATTATCAGTTTTTATTAATTAAAGTACTTTTTTAGCCATTAAATATAATAATTTATGGTTGTCGCTTGATAAGTTAATTATTTATTTACATTCACATATGTTTCACTAAATAACGTTGACCTTACATCAATTAAGCAATGTTATACATATAAAGATTTCTAAATTTAAAAATCTTTATTACAATGCCAAGATTATTCTTCTTTTACACAAAATACACTACACACTTTCTAGTTCAAACAAAATATATCGTAAATATATCAATGCAATACTCTATTCAACTATTTACAATAATCACCCACTTTGAAACTCCAATATCGTGAGAACCATTTACAAATAAAAACACCGGAACTATTTTTACTATTTACCGTCTCATCTCTATGAATCTGATGTATTTTATTAGAACATAATATCTCCCTTTAAAATTATTTCTATTCTTACCAAATCACAACACACCATTGTTGGCGACAGTACCCAAAACTACTACTATCTGGGGTCCCACAATGCAGATTTGAAACGGGCTGTAACCGGATCGCTAAATTGAAATGTTTTATGCCAGCCCCCCAGCATTACGCGGATAATAGCAGCGTTTCAAATTGATAACTGCGCAGGCGCACATGACAAATCTCTTTTAAACTCAATCCACGGATGTTTGGTTAGAAGTTTAACCGTATCGCTTTAAAGGAGGTCGTTTAAATTATTCTTCAGAGGCCAATTTACATAGTGGACTTCTTTGTGAGAGTTTTTTCGTGTTGTTTGTGAAGTTGTGTGTTACCCAGAAGTTGTTCGCTGTAATTGATAGGCGGCATTTAGTGCGGTATTTCGCACGTAATAAATCTAAATAATAGTTGTCCCTTTCGTGACAGTGTAGAATTCTGTCGTGTTTGCTTTGACTGGGCATATGTTTATTTTAAATATGTGCATATACTCCTGTCCCAAACACGAAAAAAAATTTAAGTATATTCCTTTGGTATATCACCTGACTGTTAACACAGGACAAGACAACTATTGGTCATTATTAAATTAATCGATTAAACAAAATTTTAAAGAAAATTGGTAAAACCGGAAGGTGGGAAATGTGTAGGAGGAAATTAAAGTCTTGAGATAGAACTCAAATTGAGGTTGAGGAAATGTCGTTCGATTAAATATATTTTGAACGAAGATTTAGTCGATCAATTGAAGTTTATCATCAATTTTTATCATGTTTTTGGCTAAATTTCGGGTGCCAGTGGTAAATTCATGAAAAAAATTCAGTTGAAAACAAATATACACACAAAAAGTAACTTTAGTACGTACGCCGACATGTGTAATGACAATCGCCGTTATTTATAGCCATTAAGACCAATCCAAAGCGGCGATTAATTATAGTCAGCGTCCGTGACGTATTACCGTTCGCTTATTAAAATGCTAAAAAGCTGGTCGATTTTTCATACGCCTCCACCATATTTTGCACGGCGTGCGGCGTTACTGCGCGATCGCTCTGTACCTATTATCGCAATGATATCGCGATCAATCGAATGGGGGGGTGAGAGTGGGGGGAGGTGGGGCGCAAATAAATGTATCTGCCGGCCGGCGGGCGGATAAATACGCAAATAATACGAAACTACAAAAATCAAAACCCATCCGCCACTCCGGTGCGACGCCGTCGGCGGCGCTGTTGCTCTACTTTGTCAGATAATTGTGATGGCGATGAATAATCTCGTAGTGTTATACAGGTGAAATGGTCACTAGCCACGACTTCGTCGCCTTGATTCATTGCAATTACGTTGATTCTAGACTATATAACAACATTAATAAAAATTTATTCCACATCTCATACACCTGACTCCAAGATAAGTCGCTTAAAATAATTGTGCAAGTGCCATTAGGCATGTCAACACTAACTTGCTTGTTCACTTCATATAGTAAAAGCCATGGGAATATTTCCAGAATCAACAGTAGTCTATTGCTCTTCCAGAACTTCGCTACCCACACGCAAAATTTCATCAATATCAGTTCATCGGTTAAGTCAAGAGAGCGTATTTAAAAAATAAGAAAGTTTCATAAACAAAGATCAAAAAAATTCATCATCATCACAGCCATTTAGGTTCAATGCTGGACAGAGGCCTTCCTAAGGAAGGGGGAATTACGCCCATGATTGCCGCGTTGGGTGAGCATGTTAGCAATCGCAGAGACGGTGATGCTGCTGCCCATCCCTGTACATTTAACTACACTGAACTGTGCATTGAACTATCGGTCGCCATCTGTCGGTTCGCCTTAGTCGCCATTTACGACAACTGGTAGAGAGAGAGAGATGCTGTATTACTCTGCCCACCCCCCACGGCTAAGAGTTATAGTTTATGAAATTATCGTGTTCAGAAAAATCAAAACACTCCCTTTATGATATAATAAAACGTTAACTTAATTATATTTAATTCTGGAAAGAAGGAGGCTTGAACATATCATAACCAATATATACATATATCAACATAACCAAAGATATACATATATCTTTGGTTTATAATTTTAGACTCGTCTCATAAAGACTCTTCTGCTAAACGTAATTTACTTGTACACATGATTACTCATCATTTCGAAGCAATGGAACAGGAACACAGCTATGCGAAGCAGTATTTGCATTGCTGTTTCTCTGTTTGAAGGATTTGTCGGTAGAAATAGTTCAGTTTGAGGTACCAATGCAGACGTCATATTTATAAGGTCCACCTCTATTGTTTTGAGTTTAGGAGCTTACATACAAATTTACACAAATATAGATACAGCAACAATTAGTCTTTGTTAAAGGAAAACACAAAAATAACTTCATAAAAATTAATTTTTGAATAAAAAATAATAATAAATTAATACTAATTAAAACTAGTAGAGTAACATCCAAGCCGCAACTGCAACGCGTGAGGCCATTATCAAGCCTATAGCTATTTGCCCCGAAAAACAAACTCTCGCGGGATGCGCGGGGCGAGCGGGGAGGGGCACAATGCAGCCAACTGGCCGTTCACACACCCCTCCCGCCACTCGCGCAGCTGCGAACCTTTGATTTTGACTGGCAATGAGCTTTTTAATATTAAGGCCCTATACTCGCGGCTAATTGCAACTTTCTCTTATTTGTACAATGATAAGGTTCAAATTGCCCGGCGCGGTCTAGAATCCTCTTGTACATGTTTACCATCAACCACTATACTAACCAAATGAAAACCACTATTATAAAATAAACCATAATTGCTACAAATCATATAAGAGCATTTTAAAAAATCAATTAAATGATATTTTCATATGATATTTAGACGTACAGAACAAGTTAAAATTGTTTGTTACTAAGTGAAAAAACCAAATAAGGTTTAAAAACCAATTACCAAAAAATTACCAAAAAAATTACCAAAGTTTAAAAGCCGCCGTAAAGTTTTATTGTAAATAGTGAGCGTAAAACAATAAGAAAAAATTAGCAATATATATTTTTTATAAAAATCAACTCGCTTACTCAACCTTACAGCGTCGAATAATAATGGAGTTTATTGTAATAAATTATATTAATTATCATCATAGGTATTATCATATACGCGATTGTGCGGTTCTAACCAGATCATAGACAAACGTCCATCTTGTGGGTGAATGTCTTTCATTCACTTGCCAGTGCATCATTTCTGTTCGAGAACCTATGTAAACAGTTCCTCGTGCCGTGCAAAAAAAAATACAACCAAATATTATCGTAATGTATTAAATATTGAAAAAAAAACAGACTCAAATAGATTTTTATAATACTAGATCGACAAACAAGCAAATAGCGTTACCGAAGTTTTTAGACGCTCATAAAATAATAAGGATATCATTAGCGTGTTACCAACCTTGTGACTTGAAGATATTTTGTCACATTATCTATAGAGTAATTATTATATATCGAGTAATTTCACTGCTATTCCAACTGAAACACGGCAATATGAACACTTAAATCAATAGACTCGTATTATACAAAAACGTGAAAAAAAAAGGAACTAAGCACCTAATTAAGTACGTGCTTAGTCACTGGAGATGTTGGAACTGGATTATACAATCATTTTAAAAATTTAAGATTGCTGGTCCATATATTTTTCTTAGCTTTTTATATCATGGTGTTTATATATAGAACAAATTTATGAGGGTGCGCTGACGGTCAGCTCAGCGTAGGACATCCACCCACAGTCAGACGATCTGACTATAGAATCGCTTTGCATAATAATAATAATAATAATTTCTCGCAACATCTCATACATTGACGTGACTCCGTGGTAAGTCGCATTTGTGTTACGGACGCGAGACAACAAAGGAATCACAAATATACTACTTAAATACATATATTTAACACCCAGACACAGAACAAACTAATTTCATCATATATTGTTTTTCATTGTATATATTGCTCTGGGTGAGAATCGAAATAACGAACTGTGGCGTACAAGATAGGATCACTACCATCTGCGCCATCGGGCCCGTCATTTTGATTCTATAGGAAATAAGTTGATAGGTACTACGTCCAGCAGTGGATGTCCAACGGCTGGTATGATGATGATAGTTTATGTATGAATATGCTTTTTCCGTCGCCACTAAAAACAAAGACTATAAATAAATAAATCGCCTGACACGTATTAATTGACACGAGAAGAGTCGCAACGTCGCGCGTCACTCGCGTGTCACTCGGTGATGTTGAATGCAAGTGCTGGAACACAATCAGTCAATGTTGTATATAACTATTTTAAAAAAGTTTGTTATCTATTTTACATGACGTGACCCTCTTATAAATTACGTACGTATATAACGTACGTAATACGTCTGCATTAATACCTCACTTTCGCCTATTTTTATTGCCAATAAAAGTGTTCACATTGCTGTGTTCCGGTTTGCAGGGTGAGAGGCAGTGAAATTACTGAGTAATATGACTTAATATCATCAAGTCACAAATTTGGCGACTCGCTAATGATATCATTGGGATGTTCGCTGACTTCGTAATACATAAAAAAAAACTTTAATATAGGTTCATTACACAAGCAAAGAAGGAACCTGCATCAAAACCTATTGGTGATAAGTATTCTATTAATACCAAATAGGGCTAATAAAACCCCTCCTTTCTGGAAGAGGCTTATATCCAGCAGTATTTTTCTGCGGATATTATGATAATGAATAGAATTTCATAATGTCCCGAAGGAAAATTAGAAAAAAACAGTTCTTCATTCTTATTATTAGACCATTCAAATATGAAGTAAACTTATATAAAGTACTGACTTCATATAATCTTACTTCATATTTGAAAGAAAGAAAGAGAATACTAATATTTGGAAATATCATTACTTTTATTCATTTAATTTTTGTCAATTCAAAAGTGCTTATAATTATATGCCTACTTGAATAAAGCATAGTTTGAGTTTGAGTTTTGTCCGCCCAGATTCATTTGTGGTACGCTGTTTTAGATGGGTATACCGCCATCTATTGATTACGGTACTATTATACTCCAATAGTACCCCAAGACTTAATGCAATTAATAAATTGCAATATAAATACCTAAATTCGTGATAGGAACATGCAAAGGAATGTTTGTCATACTTAAGTAATAAACTACTAAAATATGAATATTAGTGTAATTTGAGTGTACCTTTCAATTCTGACTTTCTCAATAATTTATTAATGATGTCGTTGCTTAAAAGTTTCAGGCCAGTGTCCAGCCGTAGACGTGTACGGTTGATGTGATGATGGTCCTCCCGCGAACATCACGATACCTCAGTCGGAGGCACAAAACCATCGGGCATATACTCGTTCATTAATGAATGGCTCAGCCCATCCCTTTGGTGGCGGTGGAATTGACGTCCAAAAAGCACGCATTAAGCTCATCATAAAAAAAATGATCAATTGAGATGACACGAACTTTTTTCTAAACAGTAAGGTACACACTAGTTAGTGTCTAGGATAAGCAAAGCCTTGATCTAATAGTAAAAGGATTGATATAAACATTGACACTTACTCTAATTTATATAAGACTGTCTAAAATATTTTATGTGCGGTTACATTTATTATATGAAATTCATATAAAAACGTTCTTCCTGCTACTTAAAATAAAACGCATGAAAAATATATATTTGTAAAAATATTTTTTTTATTATTTAATTTAAAACCACCACCATATAGAATATTTAAGACTGCTTTAAAGTTATTAATTAATTTCTATTTTTACTAATATATATTATTAATAAGTTTTGGGTAGTAAATATACCTTTAATATTTTCACGCCCTTATTGCAAACTCTATTAAGTATCTTTCACAATTAGCAACAATATTACGCGACTACATTTACGCGATTAATTAGACATAGTTTATTTGTAATTAAATGTTAGTTGGCCTAAATAAATAAATAAGAATTAATAGGCAATAGATGTTTCAGAACTGTGTGCATCAGCAGCATTTTCCGTCATAATACAGCTGTAAAATCGTATGTAAAATACTGTTGTGGGATGTGAAGTGACACTAGTTTTTCCATGTTTAATTACAAAGGGAATCCATATCGAGCGTTGGCGGTCAATTCGACGCCTCTATATTTGTGTATCGCTCGTCGGTAGGTGCCAGTGTTATTGCACTGATTGGAGAATCATACAGGGTTTTTGCATTATTCAATCCGTTAAGTTTTTTACAATCAGCAACAGCGTAAATTAGTTGTAGTGGTAGCGTAAGTAATTTTGGCACTGGTTGAAAGGAACTCCACCAATTCCCCCATCAACTCAACCAATTTACTTGTAATTTTTGTGGCGAGTGATTCTTGTACCCTTTGCTGATTTTGATTTTCGTTCAAGGGTAATATTTTAAGTATTCGTATAAGTCGTGAGGTACCGGAACTGTGGAATAGTACCTCCCCCTATACCAGGTGTCGTAAATAGTGATAGGTGGCGGTATATCCATTCGAAACAGCGTAGCTCAAATACACGTCATCAGCACGGATGAGCAGCATCCCTGCCTCGAAAGCTGCGCTCTGCGATAGCCAACACGCTTGCCCAGTATGACAATTATGGGCAAAATTATCCCATTCTTGGGGAGGCCTATATCTAGCATTGGACTTTCGATGGCTGATATGAAGAATTGGATAAAAAGTACGATTTAAAATTTACGCATTATTGAAAAAGATTTTGATCATATGTTAAGGCAAAAGGACACTAAGTCAAATATTTTGTTTAGTTTAGGCTTAACACTAATAGCACTTGACTTTATAGATCAGAAAAAATCTCACTTTAATTGTTACCTATATACACTTCATAACAAAAGAGTTTTACATACTTGAACTTGAAAACATGTTTATATCATGTAAAGCTAAATTGTATCTATAAACACGTAGTATAGATACAATTTAGCTTTCAGTAAATAGTAGCTTTCAGTAGTTTTCTTTTCTGGACTAACAAGAATTCATCAGAAATGTGATAAAGTACTTGCAGACTATGTCGCGGGCTATAAGCTATAGGATAATAATCTGAATTGAAGTTTATATCATTAAAGCATAAGTTAGATAAAGATAAGTTTTCACTACTTGTTAATAGGTGCAGAATAAGCTATATTTACTTTTACGCGTGTCGCAGCCCTATTAAGTGTTTGTTGATTGATTACCAAGCTACTGTCGCCGTGTGCCAGCGAGTACCGGCAGAGTAGAAAAATATTACTCGCTATACCAGGTGTAGTAAGAAGCAATTGAGGTACCTGTGAAAGGCAGTATACCTATTCATACGGGCTCTCTGAAGCTCGTCCATTCAATTTACATAACATCACATACATCGACTTGACTGCGACATAAGTCGCTTAAAGTACTTGTGTTACGGACATACAGAACAAAAGAATCACAAATAGTATACTTAAATAATAATAATAACTTTATTCAACAACAAAAGGAAACTTAAACTAAAATACATTTTGATACTTAGGTACCTAAACTAGGTCTAGCCAGTTCTTATAGGCACCTATGCTCTGTAGTGTGCATGTAGGTGTAGATGTGTGTCTATATGGTCTAGTGTAATACAAGGCTTGTTAATGCAACACATTATTTACGCACACATTACATAAATACACAGAATATAATGATAAGCCAGTACATACAGTATACCAAAATGACCATAATAAACAAAATGACCAAACAGCTGATCGAGGTTTGTATGGGAAGTCGAAATATTTAATGTCTGTATTGGATAAGTCGTAGAACAAACATTGTTCAGGGTGACCTATAGACCACGTGGCCAAGAGGTTTTAAACGATTTACGATACACCCTGTATATAGAAAACACCTGGACAGATACAAACAAACATGTTCATGCACACAAATGTTTGTACCCCGCGGGATTCGAACCCGCGACCTCTTGGTTCAGAGGCACACAGAGCGTCCACTACCACTGAACCAAAGTGGCCGTCAATAGTAAAGAGCAAGCATAGTTTTTATAAGGGCCTACCTACATTATTTTAAGTACCTAACTAAGCAGATAATATTTTAATAAGGCAAGCGACTGTTACTTGTCTAAACTTGCGTATGATATTACGTACAATTTCGTGTACAGACTTACAAAGCGCTGTCCGCCCGACAATGCTTAAACTTGTTCAGACATGAATTTGATCACCACTATAAATACTTGATGCCAAAGGCAAACTCATTCATTTGTTTCCGGAATTTCGAAAAAAAGGTGTGAGAAAATTTATATCAGTGATTGCTAGTGCCGAAGAAAAGTAAGTACTTACCTTTTTTTTGTTATAGTAATTAAGTATTTTGTTTACGTGTACTAGTCAGTTGATCACAATTGCTTGTATAGATAGGTGACTTAGTAACTTACGGATATTTTAATTGTCCTCTTTCGATTTGAAGACAAACACAGCACGTTTTATTCAATTGTTTTTTCACGAGAGAAGCACTGCCTCTCTAAAAAGGCCGAATAAGCAATATTGCAGAGCAATTAAGCGTGAACTCATTGATTTGATGTTAGTTATGGTTTTTATGGACAATTTTGGGATTTCGACTTTTATTTTTTCCTACACAAATTTGATCAGCATTCGATACTGAGTCTTTTTATTTGTAGTATGTATTAAAAATTAGTGGTAAATTACTTAATCTACCACTAATTTTTAACAAATACAGACGTATCAATTTTAAAGTAGGTACTTCTGTATTTGTCTTAGCGGTTATTAGTTGGTCCCTTCACAAGCCGTAATTCTATTCCGGCGTGCTGACAAAGGCTGCGGTGTGATACCTATATTCAGAAAAAAACTTGGTTACAAAAACATTTTTTTTTTCAGGTAAGTTAACT
>JACJUM010005601.1:11066604-11108196 GCA_020976665.1 Heortia vitessoides
ATCTCATTACTTATAGCAAAATGTGGAAAACCGCACACTATTGGAGAACAATTAATTTTACCCGCTGTTGAAGAAGTCTTAAAAACTGTTTTGCACAAATCTCCATTTGACGTACTAAAAAGAATTCCATTAAGTAACAATACTGTACAAAGACGCATTGATGAAATGAGCTCTGATATCGAATGTTTTTTGTGCAATCATCTGCAAAAAACTCATTTTTCTATACAACTGGACGAGTCAACGTTACCCGGTAATGAAGCATTATTATTGACATATGTCCGATATATTATGGAGGAAGAAATTCACGAAGAATTGCTATTTGCCAGAACTTTGGAGACTGACACTAAAGGCGAATCAATATTTAATGTACTGAGCAATTTTTTTACGGAAAAATCGATTCCATTTACAAATATTATTTCAGTGGCAACAGACGGAGCTCCTGCAATGGTCGGGCGATATCGTAGGTTTATAACTCATCTCAAAAGAATTATACCAGGGTTTACAGCTATTCATTGCGTAATCCACCGCCAACATCTTGTGGCAAAACTTTTAAGTGACAGGTTGAACCAATCTCTTCATTTTGTAATAAAAGCTGTCAACAAAATCAGAAGTAATGCATTGAATACGCGTTTATTTGCTCAATTGTGCGACGAAAATGATGAAGACTTCCAACGACTGCTCTTACATACTGAAGTACGCTGGTTGTCGAAAGGCGCATGCTTAACGAGATTTTACTCTGTTTTCGATTCCGTATTAGAGTTCCTAGAAAGCAGAGATCCAGATTTAAAAGAGAACTTGATCAAATTCAAAATAGACATTGCGTATTTGACAGATTTGTTTAAAAAATTTAATGATATTAACTTGCAGTTACAAGGGGGCACCCTGAATTTAATAAAAACAAAGGGGATAATTTCGGCTTTTCTTGGGAAATTGAAATTAATAAGAAGCAAAACATTAGTCGGCGCGAATTCTCTCAATTTCCAAACTTGTCACAGGTAGAATGTATTGATGAGGATATCCATACCTACAGTCAACATTTAAGTGCCCTGCATGTTGACTTCAAAACCAGGTTTGAAGATATGCTGACAATGGATATACCACCATGGATCATAAATCCATTTGATGAAACGGAAGTGGCCAATGTTGTATTACAAGAGGAGCTGCTCGAGCTAAGCACCAATGAGGAGCTGAAGGTGAAATTTAGAAAAGGCTACCAAACACTTTGGCTGCAAGCAGAAATACCCGAAAAATATCCTGGACTGTGGGAAATCGCAAGGAAATTTTTAATAGCTTTTCCCTCGTCATACCTTGTAGAAAGGAGTTTTAGTGCCGTTACAAATCTCTTAACAAAAAAAAGGAGCAAATTAAACATCACAGAGCGGGGGGATTTGCGGTTATTGCTCACAAAAATAAAGCCAAACATTGATCGTTAGCTGACACTCCACCAAATACATCCTTCCCATTAATTAAAATTGTGACTTACCTTTTTAATTTTTTCTTGCAATTCTATTCTTTTAATAAATAAAGTGTTATAAAATGTACCATTTTTCGTTTTTATTTTACCTATCGGAATATAGGGACAGAACTCAGAAGCGACACTTTTTCATTTTTTGGCGACTTTAAGAATGTGGTAGAAATGTAGCAGCAGGGGGTCCATCGAAACTAGTAACATTTTGAAAGTGGTCCACGAAAAAAATAAGTTTGGGAACTACTGGTATACACCAACAATAATAGTAACAATAAATATAGTCCAGTCTAGCATAATATTGTTAGCAATTTCTCTGTCTTGTTGTAGTCCAATGGTAAAAGCCATTCTCATAAATAAATGGTCCTGTAAAATTTAGAAATCGCTGTTTGAACCGTGTACGACATGGCTGATGTATATTTTGGAAATCAACATACATTCGTCTACTATGAGTTAGTTTATTTTCAGGTTTACATAGTATATGCTGTTTGAGAATAAGTTCTTGGTAGTACAATTGTCTCACTGTTAAAATTTTTGCTATGTATATAGAGTTTTGAGGTAGGGTATTTAAAGGGTAGAATGTACATAACTTTGAGCACTGATCTCTGTGCCCTTTCTAGCGGTAACATATTCGTTTTAGTAGCACCCCCCCAAATAGTAATACAGTACGATAAGAGAGACTGATATATAGTTACGTATAATATTTTCAAAATTATTTTTTTTACTTAAATAGATACATAAGTATTCATCTCAAAAATATTTGTTCTAGGTGGGGATCGATTTAACGCTTGGCGTAAAATTCGGCTCGTCGAAATTATTTGTTGTAGTATATGACTTTAAAACATTTAGGCCAGACTTGTATTGTAAGACCATTATATGATATACAAATAAATAAACTTGTTGGTATCTGCTGGCACTTGGCACTACCGACATATCTACCAAGCCACCTGTACCACAGTAGATATAAATAAATTTTACTTAATTTATAAACTAAATTAATTTTAACCATTTCAGTTTAAATTATATCCATATGTATCAATCAACTACTTCTGTAGTAAAATCTCAACGATGACGTGAACACAAATAGTTGACTTACATTTGACAAACGTGACAAATTGCGTCTGTTACGCATTCACACCTAAACTACAGAATTGATTTTAATGAAATTTTGTACACAGATAGTCTAAAGCCTTAAAAAGAACATACGCTACTTTTTCATTCGATATAAGAGTTGTAAGGGGTTGAACGGGGGGATGAAAAGTATCGCTATTGATAGCGCTAGAAGCTTAAAACTTATTATTAAAATAAATATAACATTCAAAGTTTATATAAGTTAAAGTAAAAAGGTATGATGTCTAAAGAAACTACTGCTCATGGACGAAGTCGCGGGCACAGCTAGTAGTACAAAAACCAAATTCCGAATTAAGGTTTTTTTTTAATGGACCAAGTCGACCAATCGTACAGTCCGCGTGATCGTGAGCGTCACCACAGCCTATAGACGCTCGACATTTTACAAGAATATCACTAACGTGTTGCCGACCTTGTGCCTTGAAGATACTATATCGCACTACTTGGTAATTTCACTGCGTCTCTCACCCATCGAACCGGAACACAGTACACATACTAATTCTCATAACTGCCATGCTGGGCAAGCACAGAAGGTAACTTTGCGACCCGGATGATGCTATCTATCCTAGCCATGCTGCGTTTGAGAAACGCTATTTTAGATAGATCTACATTTATCTGGGTGTTAAATATATGTATTTAAATAGTATATGTGATTCCTCTGTTGTCTGGCGTTTGTAACACAAGTGCTTTAAGCGACTTACCACACAGTCAGGTCAATGTATGAGATGTAGTAGGAATTTATTATTATTACTATCTGTCTCAGCGCCTCCAATTACTGGTACAGTGGATACTATTCTACTCCGCCATAACTCCATAACCCTACTAATACCTCTCATATAAATAATCACAGTTAAATTACGTAACAATACCATTTTTGAAACACAAAACAGTGGACACGATAAAATACCTCTATCGACCAATGCGGAGCAATTATGGCGTGGGACGCACTCCCGGGGATTTGTACTTCATTTGCTAGTAAAATAGTGCTTTTAAATTTTGAATAAATAAAAGCTTTTGTTTGGAATGTTTTTCTGGATTGTTGTGAGGTCGTAATATGTGTATGCACGGATATATAGACGCTGTATGTAATCTATAGATTTTTGTAAAATATTAATCGTTTTAACAACTAGATAGTTGATAATTGTCATTTTTAGAATATGAGTAAATGTATCAGTTATTTTTATTTCTTGACGTTATCTTGTAAACCGTAATCGGTTACTTGAAACACACGACAATAATCAACAACTGATTAGCTTTGAAAATATTTTAAGATATGGGGAAAGGATACACCAACATGAGCGCCGTGAGGTACCGACAGAATAGAATAGTACCTCTCACTGCACCAGGTAAGATGCGTATATCGTATGCGTATATCCAAACAGTGCAACTTTAATGCACTGGGCGGGGATAGGTAGCATCATCTCTAACGCGATATCTGCGCTCTGCAATTGCCAACACGCTTGGCCAGCGCGGCAATTATGAGCGGAAAACCTCCTCTCTTGGAGAGAACTATATCCAGCAGCAGACTTCGAATCGCTGGTATGATGAATGGGTTGAAGTGACGAACCTAAACCCTGAAGTATCTTAGTATCAGAGACTTCAAGCAACAAATTGGTTCTGGTTCCCGCTCGCGGACTTACGCACTAAAATTATAAACGTGAAAATGTTTCTTTTCATTTTAAAGTTGTTTATTGTGCTTGTTTATAATAATAATAAGCATATTATTTTCTCTTAATCAAAGTTCCAGAAATGCGCTTGTTTATATCTCGCCACGATGCGCAGATTCCGAATGTTGACGGTCCTAATGGTGCCGATGATAGTGTCCCTGTCTTGTGGATCGATATCAACACAGGACAAATATGTAAATGATAAATATTTATGCTTCTTCTGTGTCTGGATGTTAAAACAAGTATTATATTTATTTAAGTATTATTTTATTTGTAACACAAATCTTGAGGTTAGGTCAACTTATGAGATGTTGTATGAACATACGTATTTCGACGAAATTGACAAAAATCTTCTATTGAGGAGCATTATAAAATCCTTGCAAGTGCATTTACAGGCTAAAAGCTAATCCAAAATTAAAAAAAGTAGATTTTAAAAGTACAAAAACATATTTTTCGCCGACATAATAATTCTAATTCACAATTATAATATTCAGGCTAAAACACGCCAATGAACTGCGCTATTTGTCTTCGCTGCAAAACATTAACCATAACAAAGATTAATCACAAAATTGTTTCAACCAATCATCACTAGTTTTTGCAGTTTTAAACACAAAGCGGTCGGTGCGATAAAATTTGTCTATCGGGCAACGCGTGTAATTATGGCGGCACGCGGCGGCGGCGCGTCCACGTGGATTCGCACTCCATTCTCCATTTAAATAACGCTTTTGATGATAAATAATACACGAATAGATTGTGTGGATGGACAATGTCATTGAAACTGTTGATCTTCGTGGACTTTTTGGTTACTTGAAGAAAGTAACAAAAAGTCCACAAGAGGTGGTAAACAAAGCGCATTTAACCGCAAGCGCAATATAGAAATGCAAACATAATGATAAAACATGTACACATTATCTCATGCATTGAAACTTGTATTACAGATATTAGACTACAGAGGAATCACAAATATTCGGATCGAACCGACTAACCTTGACGAACAAGGTTATTACAGTTATTTTTTTAAATAATTTATTAAGTTATAAATTAATATATATTCATAACCCGGCTCTTAATTTTGGGAAAAGTCTAGTTAGCCCTGATGAAGCGAATCAATCGAATACCTACAACAAAAACATTACAGTATACTGTATGCGCATATTTATATCAAGCAATCTTCCAAAAATGTATCATCTAATACACAATAGGTAGGCCTCATTAGGGGTGGGCTTGTCCACTTCCCACGTAACCCACGCGTGCGCCCACTCAAACCCTCGTGGGAAGGTATTAAGCATCTCGCATCAGTGCGCAGGCGCCGAATTGTGAATGAAACCGATTCGCCCATCTGATAGCGTTATTACACGCCGCACCAATCTAAGGAGACCTCTCATTCCCTTTATCGTCCATACTGGAATTCAAATGCCAAAATAAATGTGCGGATCAAGAGAATTCGGTCGTTGTATTTTAATAAAGCGATGCGCTTATCAACGCCATCTGCCGACGCAGTGACAGATCATCCCATAATGCGGACGGGAAAAAACACAGGAGCATTGTTGCTTTTTTGCGCTACTATTCCGGGTTATTGTTGTGTTGTTTAATTTTATGGGGCTTTTTAAGCAAATGATACGGTTTTATCGGTGGATCTCTGCATGAAGATTGTATCATAGCCGGTACCTGGGTATCGTTTGCAGGGGTTTCGTAATAGATTCGTTTGATAGTATCAATGTACTCGAACAATAGTTCACTATGGTCATTTGTGAATGCATTATTTTGTATAAATAATGTATTTTCTTACATAAAAATGACACTTGTAAGCACATATAAAAGAACTTAAAAGCAGTATATCGCCTTACATACTTAAAAAAAATAACTATTCAAATTTTTTCAAATAAAGTATAAACTTGTCGTTATCAAAACTTTTAAATAAGAAAAATTAAGTTTTTTGACACTTGTATACTGTTTTTGCACTTCCATATACACACAAACACACAAATTTATATAATCATATCAGTGGATGTCACTGCTGGATAAAGGCCTATCCAAGTCTTTTGACTTTCAACAGTAAGAGAGAGAACTCAACTTTAAAATCTTTTTATCTTCGTCTCCATGAAGATTTACATGCCGCCCTTAATGACGAAATGTCGTATTCCAAGTGATAAGTCGTTCTCTGACCGCTAACCTAGACAAAAAATCTTCTAGTACCCTTTGAAAAAAAATGTACTGCAAGAGCCGTACATTCTTTGAGACTAAAACTAGTATATGTGTGTAGTATACATATAATTTGTCTCTTTATCAAATTCAATTTAGATCCGTTACGCCGTTGTGGTATGAAAGGATTACAAACATACATCAGAACAATGTCATAATGAAACTACCCTTTAACGGCTTCAAAACGCGGTTTATTTAACTTTGTACATTTTATTCGAAGTTTTCGTTACCTTGTGACAATCGTTCATAAGACCTAATAATGCAATCGCATTGAATGAATCGAAAAAAAAAATTACATGAATTTTATGACTTTCAATGAAAAACCTTTATACTGAAATTCATTCAAATATATATATAACACAACAACAACATAACAACAACAACAACACCTAACAACACCTGGTGTATATATAAATACACCAGGTGTTGTTAGGCAACTAACTACCAGAACCCAAAGGTAACGGTATATCCAGCCAGAACAGGGCACAGCTCAAATGCACAGGGCGGGAAGGGCAGCAGCATTCCCGTCACAAAAGCTGCACTATACAATGGCCATTAGGGGCATAAAAACTCCTTTCTTGGAAAGGCCTATGTCAGCAGTAGGCTTCCATTGGCAAGTATAATGATGATAATTATATATATAGTTTTTACCTTTTAATTTTATTAAGTTTAACCTGTAAATAATTTAATTTGAGACCTGTCGTTTTTCTGTCGATCAAACTATACATGACAAGTTCTTTTTTCTTTTTTTTATTACACCAAGCCGACAACCAAGCACACCACCTCCGTGATAATAAGCGTCGCAGCAGCCTATAGACCCTCGTAATAACATATATTACGAGCGTCTATAGGCTACTAGCGTACCTACCAATACAGACGACCTTTGTATGAGGTATATATCATAAAATGAAATATCATTCTCAAGAGAACTTGTCCTGATTTTGCAAATTATAACTTAGCTTTTCACAATCTACATAATATAATTATTAAACATTTCAGCGCTTCTGGAAATAATCTAATATTTCACACAAGTGAAGCTGGGGGCAACAGCTAGCCTGTAACAGTGAAAGCCAAGACTTCGACGTCTTTTCTCGGGATCGCACATCGAGAAAAGCTATTTAAATGGCAATAACCGAGTTAGACAGCGCAGACCCAATAGCGTCTTATCTGATCTGCTCTGCTTGGGGCTGCAATAACACAATGCTATCCGACAAAAGGGAGATGTGGTGTGAAAGACGATATTTAGATCAAATTAAAAAGGGAATGTTAAGGTTGTTTGAGCATATAGATTGGATGAATTAATGTGGAACCATCAGTAAAGAAGATTGATTTCCAAGGCGAAGTCCTCGAAGGACATGAGGTGAACAAACTTAAGACTTCGATAAATTCCTATGCTGTCCACTTTTAACTTATGGATGAAGATATTAATGGAGGAGAAAACATGGAAACATCAATAGTTATATCACAGCCTACTTCAATTGGAAATATGTAGGTATAAATATTAACATATAAATAATATCACCACATCAATTCACAACATACCATGCATTGATCTGAGGTCAAGATAGGCTTAAAGCATGCGCTCTATTTTATAAAAGCAAGCTGTTACTTCACAAGGATGCACAGCATGATAAGCATGGCATGTGTCAATGACTTAATTATTTAATAAGGATGAAAAAGACACTGAAATACTTTTAAAAACCTTCGATTGTTAGATCAGTTTTTTATGACTGAATTTAATCAGTCTCGAGGTTTTTAAAATATAGTCATTGTTATTATGTTACAAACAGTTGTCACATTTTATCAAAACGTGTAATATCGACTTAGGTAGGTAACTTTATTATGGTTAGGTACCAGGTATTAAAAGGTCCAGCTCCGATACCGCGGGCCCTGCGATGGCATTTCAGGCATAGGGTCATTAATTAATTAACAGCCTTGCCAATACCTTTAATGGCGCTGGAATGGACGTCTGAGTATTCCAGCATTTAGTTCGGCCACGTTAACACGGTTTATTTAATTTTTTACTCATGGCAATTGATTACAAGCTGCACATGCACTTTTTAATTCATATGACTTGTTCAAAATTCTTTATTCAAACAGGCTAATTACGTAAGTTGTAAGTAAAAGATTAAATATTAAAAATAATTATATTCCAAAACAGGGAGAAAGTAAGATCTGATACTCATAATAGAGATACCTTCAGGATCATAAGTTTAACCTGACATATTGGAATTAGACCTATCCTAAACTAATCTACCGGCACCAGACAAGTCTTAAAACTAACTTTACAGCAGCTAACATTACACGAACCACCAAAAATAAACCTGCAAGATAACCCGGTGATGATAAAGATTATATTAACATCAAGTTATTATTGTTAATGAAACCTCTACGATTGTCAATTATAACTAATATAAATTTTAAATTAGTATTTAATAAATATATAATTTATCATCAGAGTTCGGTTCCGGTATCTCAGTCGCCTTTTATGACATCTGGTTCAGGGAGGTACTATTCGACTCTGCCGGTACCACACGGTGCATATAATATATAAATAAATAAAAATATTATAATTATTTATTAGAAGTATATAGTAAGTATACAACACTATGTAATCCAATTTATATGTTACTTGCTTCGTTTACAAGACATCGCTTTGTTAGCGTTTTGTAACTATCACGCAACTTTTTTTGTCATTTTGTCAGTTTCTTTGTCGTGGTACGCATTGTACACGTGCAGATATTTTAAAATGGCATAAACATTTAAATGATTACTGCAAACATGATTACCTAAATGATTAGTTACCCCTTGCAAAATAGCTCCGGCATAAAATATTAAAATTTGATTGCTACATCAATTGTTTAAGCACACCCCATACAAACCAGTAAAGCCAATTTTCCACTGCAGCTGTTTTGTGAACGAGTTCAAAGCTAAAATTTTAAACTATGTCACCGCTCTCAGGTTCCTCTGATGTGAAGCGGTATTGTCTAAACTACTGTACCATAAATAGTTGGATCTAGCTTCTATAAGTCATCAGCTTCTAACATCACTCCCTTAGTTAGTAGGTATACTATAATAGAAAAACATTAGTTGAGGGACTACTGATGAGAAGCGAAGGCACAAGTCTAGTGAGAGGTAAGCCTAAATTTAACGAAAGAAACATTGTGGTGTTTTTAATATTAAGTTTTAATCTATACTATATTATAAATCTTTTGCCTTGTGGTACCAGCAGAGTTAGATAGTCCCTCTATACCAGGTAACATAAAATGCGAGTAAGGTACCGAAACCGACAGATGGCGGTATATCCACCGAAACAGTGTAGCGATTGTCACTCCGCTTGCCCAGCGTGGCAGTTATTGGCAAATTTCTTTGGAAAGAAGAAAAAAATTATAAATATTATAAAGAGGAAATAATTTATCGCTCGTTAAGATTTGACTCAAAATGTTCTCGTGCAAATTAAATGATTATTTCACCATTAGAAAGGTACATCTTCACCGAGTACTATCATAGGCTATGTTATATTTCATAAAATCAAACTAAAAATCTAAAATGAAATATAACGAAGTACGATTTATATTAATGTGCGTTTTTAATAAATGAGCTCAAAACTACTTGACTGATTTCAAAAAATATTTTACTAATAGATACATTATCCTCAAATTATATGGTGACGAGAATTATGCAGTAAAATCTTGCTATAACAAATAAAGTTATAAGTTTCTGAACAGATTCCAAATTCCTTAAAATTCTATCAGCATGTTATATAAGCTAATATATAAAGTCAAAATAAGCCTCTTAAATAAGTCCGTCTTAAAAGTAACTGTTAAGGGATACCTACCCAAAGAAATTGTGAAATCTTGTGTATTCACATCTTTTTCTTAAGCCGTTTTAAACCCCCCTGAGATTTAATGAGTAAAAAGCGAATTAAACTATTAATTCAAGACTCGCTAGGCGATAAATATTCACCGCCATCACTAGTAGAATTTTAGGTTGGAGGCATTTTTTTCTGATGTTTCACCGCCGAGGATAGAAGCGCGAGGATTTATAACATTTCATAGAGAGAATTCTAAATACGGGATCCGACGACTGACCGACGTGTTCGGCGCGCATAGACAAATACGACATCATTCTAGGAAAAACGTAAATGCTATTGATTCCTGCAACCTTTATAAAATAACTCTAGAGGTAGATATTATATAAAGATCTACTGCATTGGACCTTACATTGACCTATTTAAACCGTCATATGGCTGTATTTTGTGTGTGTGTTTGACAGGTAATCATCCTCATCATACCAGCCATTGGAAGTCCACTGTCCTGCTGTGGACTTCCATAGGCCTCTCCAAAAAAGAGGTATTTTGCCCATAATTGTCATACTAGGCAAACGTGTCGGCAATCGCAGAGCGCATCTTTCTCTGTAAATTTTACCTGCACTGTTTTGGATGGATATACCGCTTCCTTTGGGTTCTGGTAACTTAGTCGCCTTTTACGACACCTGGTGCAGTGAAATACTATTCTACTCTGCCGGTACCTCCCGGCATAATTAATAGAAGTTGTGTGTTGTTGTTGAGGCGACAGCGGCACTCCGCGCCTTTGTCGCAGTATTTACAACATTTTTCGCTTTTCGGGAAAACATTTTTCGCTTCCACCCGCATTTTTCTTTGTATTTCTCACGATTGTTTCTTTCTTCGTTTAGGCATCTTTTATTTTTTTCTTCTTCATGGTTTCTTCGTTTTTACATAATACACTTTTGTATTGTGTTTGTTTCCATTGACTTCTTAACTTTTTCTGCATAGGCGATTTTTTTATGTTAATTTGAACGCACTATGCAGACTTTTGG
Source organism: Heortia vitessoides (assembly GCA_020976665.1). Taxonomy (NCBI): domain Eukaryota; kingdom Metazoa; phylum Arthropoda; class Insecta; order Lepidoptera; family Crambidae; genus Heortia; species Heortia vitessoides. Next base: position 11,077,906 of record JACJUM010005601.1, read on the forward strand.
TAATGATTTCGTGTGTTTTTTTTTACATGTGGTTTTTGATGGACCCACCGCTCTTGGCTAGGGTCATCCGGGTCCTGTTAGGGTTGTCAACATTAGGGAGTCGATGTATTTATCGATGCCCTTCAGGGGGTTGCGGTCTCGGACTTATGCCCGGGTCTAGTTAATAGAGGCAGTGAAACCTCCAGATGATGTGATATAATATCTTCAACTCACAAGGTTAGACTATATAGGCTGCTGTAACGCTCACTTTTACGCGGAACATGCTTTCTTGTCGTATTTATTTCATCACAACTTAATACAGCGTTACGAAAATTAACTGATACATACATATCTAACAAAAATAGTTATGGTATTATTTTTAGAGGAACAATTTATTGATCTAATAATTAAGATTTTGTCAAACGGCTTATGCTTAATTATAATAACACGACCAAAATTACGCATGATGAAAAAAAGTTAATTGAACGAGTATGTGCATAATAAATTTATTCGCCATTTTTAAATTTCAGTCCTCAATTAAATAACTATTCAATGTTGGCAGGAAATTTTGTTGTATTGTATTTTATTTGTATATTTTGGTGTATTGCGGTCAAATATTAGAACAATATGTTTTTTTTGTATATATATATATATATATATGTGGGTACTCGCGCAGTCAGTTATAGTATATAGCGCTATATAGTATTCAAGACTATTGTTTATTAAAATATCCCAACAAAAAATGTGAAGATTGAAGCGAAATATGATCTCATCATAATTGAACATAATAACACGAAAAAATATTTTTCTTTGCATTTTCATAATATATATAAAAAAAGAATTTTACGATTTATCACATTAAAATTTTACTGTCGTATCTTTTTTTCGGTGAAACTAACGCTAATCTACTTTAATATATTTAATATTTCTATCCATAGACAAAATTATTTTTATAGACCAAAGTAATACTCATTGACAAAATATGGTGGAGCCAATGGTTGGTATACGACCGGGCGTGGAGTGTGGGGCCGGCGATTTGCATAGAAATCTGGCGTCTTATTCAGTTGACAACGGTTATCGACGTAGGTGCCGTTTGATGGCGTAATTTGGTGCGCACGTAAAACCGACCGAATTTATGTTTGTTTGTTCGTAGGTTTATTGAATGTTGCGGGTGGAACAAGCTTTATGGCTCGATCTGGGTGCGTGATGCTTATGTATTTGCATGTAATGCCGGTTATATGAGGATTTATTTTATGGCTTTGATTTGTTAGGTGTTCGATGTGTTTGCGCGAGCTCGGTTAGCCGTTGAGTTAAGTAATAGCAACGCCATAAACTTAACCCATCGCTTTTAACAGTTGTGATACTAAAGTAAATATATATATATATATATATATATGTCATGAGATATAAATGTCCGGTACCGGCAGAGTAAAATAGTACCTCCCTCTGTACCTCGTAAGAGGCAACTATGGTACCAGAACCGACAGATGGCGGTATATCCATCGGAGACAGTGTATCTTTAATGGTATCTGCGAAAGCTGCGCTCTGCGATTACCAACATGCTAGCCCAGCAGTGGCCAGCCCAGATGCCTATGTCCAGTAGTGGTCTTCCAGTGACTGCAATGATAATAATGATGATGACACTGGAACCATAGGCCCAAGCAAGGAAATAAGAATAAGTTTTTTTCCCAAATATTGGCAGACGGAGTAGCAATTTCAAAAGCTTCACGAGCTGATGCAATTAAATTAGGCTGTTTCGGGTAGATATACCGCCATATACCGGTACCATTAATAGAGTCACCTCCTATAACACCAGCCACAATGATATGGTAGTACATATAATTACACACTTTCACACCGTAATGATTTTGATTACATGAACTTATTAAACGGGTGACATTACAATTGGAGTGTGCCTAGATCTTGTTTCACGTTATTAACAAATAGCGACATGTCAAGCTAGACTGTTTTTCTCAAAGAATCGCCTAACTTATCTTTTTCGAGTAAGCTCCCCCCATCATACAAAGTGTACCTTATAGCCGGCGGTAGCGAGACAAGTTTCCAAAGGCGAATTTTGTAATGTTCTTTTATCCAGGAATTGAGCTTTGAGTTTCTCTTCTATGGGGATCATACATCAATATTTGCGTTCAGAAATGATTGTACAATCAAAGGGATTATCAAATAGTGTTTGGACCGTGCATGGTAATTATTATTTGACAATAATAAAACTTTAGATGACAGTTTGTTCATGGCGGCAGAAGCGGATCTAGGTAAAATTGGGGCATAAATATATATTCTGGAATAGCTATAATATACATGAATATATAAGCTACTTTTCTTTCAGAAATGTGTAAGATTTCCGTGGTTTGCTCTTGTCTTTCATAAAACAAAGGCCCGAAACGATCTTCGTAAAGTGGTAGTTAATGAGTCATATTAACTACTATACCTTTTATCCTGAAATATGGATGCTTGATAAAAATTTCATTAAAGTTTGTGCTATAGAGATTTACCCCATTTCTCTAGGGAATTGCTGAGCAAATTTGCAGAGTAGATTTAAAAAGTTTGAAACAGAATATATTTTTATTCCTTTCCTAGGCAATCATGTTGGAATATACCCAATCAAAAAACATAAATGTAAAAAAATACCAGTTCGAATGCGTGTTTGTCGACTTTTTCGATAAAAGAATTAATTACTAAATGGGTGCCAAGTTCTGTAGATCATCTTGAAATTTATTTATAAGAACATAAAACATTGTAAAAATAAAATTTAAACCAAAGCTTATAACTTGAGATAAATTGAAGCTCTAGATGTGAATTGGCTAGTTTTTATAAGTAAACTATTTTAACATACAGAAGACAATTTGATTAGCCAAATATAAGATATGTATAACCAGTCATGGGAAGTAAAGGAAATTCACACAACTTCTCATACATTGACCTGAGTCCATGGTTTGTCGCAGGAGGAATCACAAATATAATACTTAAATACATATTTTTAATACCCAAACACAGGACACATACAAAATTTCAAATCGGACCAGCAGTTTCTGAGATTAGCGAGTTTAAACAAACAAACAAACTATTTAGCTTTAAAATATTAGCTTTGCTTCATTTCAGCTAACGTCTATATCGGAATACAGCTAAATAAACAGCGAACTAAGTAAGATTCAACGAACTTTCTTTTATGTTATCAATTGTTGTTGCTTGTTCTAATTTCAATTTACCAATATTCGATGATTCCACCATTAAAAAAGAACAGTTAAATCCGCATTGAGGTTAAAACCATGAAGTTCCACATAAAACTTTTTAAAGCAACCGTACTTTTTCGGGCGGCATATATTTTTTTATCTTCATGCAGCCAGCCGTCAGTCGGGCCATATCGCCGCTTAAGCCCGCTACACACATACGTGTAAATAAGTATATCCCCGAACATTTATTAAAAGTTACAGGGGTAGGGAAGCCGCAGGAGCCCTAATTAAGCCTCTTTTTACAAAAAGGCCGATCCGAGGGACTTTTTACCCTCTGACTCCTTAATGAGCTAGGTGGTGACCGCCTAGTGTGGATTTCATGGTACTCTTTGTTTTCATATTGTGCGGTGGGCTTTCTGAGGGAAATTGCCAAATAAATGCAACAGTACTGCTGTTTGTAGATGGTAAGAGTGATAGAGAAAAAGAATTAATCAAAGACAAAATTTTGATTGAACAATGTCGTTTAAAATAATCTTTTGTTTTGGGGTCGTTCTAAATCAAAAGCCACGAGGCAATTTATCAATGAGAACTGTTAATAGTAGATAAATGAAAGCAATAATACTCTCTTATAATTTTAATATTTAAAATACCGTTTAGCCATTACCGATAAGGAGCTGTATATTCCTTGAAGTGTATTAACATAAATTTGTTTTTGCTGTAATTTTATTTGTCGACAATTGGATTAAACTGAACCTAAAATAACTGTGATAAAAGTGAGCTGATTTACAAATAGGGAAAGCCGAAGTTCGAAAATAGCTCGCTTCGCCTGATTTAGGAATATATGCATTGAAGTTTTTTGATTTTATGTTGTCAATAATAATGTATAAAATTTAGGGATTTTTACAACCCAACAATAATGTTTTTCAATGTTTTATATACTTTAAAATATTTTAAGGTTAAAGTTATAACAGAGTTCTGTATTTTTGTTTTGTGTTATTTAATTGCATGTAGGCAGTGTATATACATATACAGTTAAATGCCTGAGACAATTTTCTGAGAATGTCAGTAATAGTCATTGGGCGGCAGGAATAAAAGAATTCATCACTCGCAACCAAATAAAAAAAAAACAAAAAAAAATAATAGATTCCTTGAAGAACTTGCATAAAAAGTTTCTAAATACGAGTTTGAAGAATATTGGCTATGGTTTGTTCTGTTAATTGCAACCATTTTGGGTTGTTGTGCCTCGACTAACAGATTGTGACACCTGTACTTTTATTATACATGAAAACTTCAATTTAAAATTAGATACCTTAAAAAATGCGCATGTTCTTGACTTTGCAACATATCAAACTGCACTAGCATCAATTTGCATCGTTACTCGGAAAATTGCTTATCGCAAACTTGCCAGGACTGCTCGATGAAGACATTACCATACAAGGAGTTCAATAATAGTACGGACATTGCAGTCAAACAATGGAAGCATGTCAAGAAAGTGATTAAAGACATTAAAACTAAAAAGGATCTGTATGTCACAAAGTGCAAGAAAGAGATGAACAACTTGAAACCTCGTGATTTAGTGATCCAGAGAGAGAGTGACTTCCAAAATTATTTCAACATGAACGGAACATTGTCCATCAATATAAAAGTATTAAATCTTTGAAAGAGTCGCTTTCAGACAACGATGCACTAATTCACATGGATTTCTCGAAAAACTTCACTACTAAATGCAACCATGATTCAGTCATATCATTTTGGCGGCTCCAGGACTAAAATTTCTTTGCATACAGTGCTGGTTTACACAAAGGATAAAATAACATTTTATGGCACTGTGTCATTAAATCTATCCCACAATGGTAAAGCCATTTGGGCACATTTATAGCCCTTATAGGTTTGCCGCGATCTGTAGAAAACCTGCATTTTTTTAATGACGGTCCTGTAACCCTAAATGTAAAGAATGTTTTATATTTTGGGTTGCAGAATCCAGGATTTCTATCCACTAGCTCTATTTCATTGAAAAAAAAAAAATAAAATATATATATATATATATGTGTATGTGTCAAATGATTAGTTGTTTTAACTTTTTCCTAAAAATTTTAATAAACTTGATATTGTTACCTGTTTTGCCGTAATACAATAAAATTGTATTTCGATTACTTTCCCCACAGGATTAGGCTATGCATAGTATGGTGAATTCAAATTATTTTATTGTATAGGCACATACAGATATATTTTTTTACTGGAAAATCGGGAAAGAAATTTTTAGGGAATGAATTAAAAAAAGACACAACTTCTGTCAGTTAACGAGATTAATAATGATTATGTACATAACCTACGGAACGCTAGGTGGATGAGCTGCAGTTCTCCCCTGTCCGGTTTTTTCTTATAAAACCTCACAGAAGAACGTTTAATTAATAATTCAACGTCGGTTAGCCTGAGCGGTGGCGACCGGACGAGCTCAGCCTGTCTGCTAAACCGTAATAATGCAGCATTATCATTATGAATTTCTTATATATATATATACGTTTTATTTACATACTTATTTATACAAATAAAATCATATCACATTGTTTGCCTGGAATGAAGTTCTAATCATGTTTTATTCCCTGTGTACAATTTGATCCGACTAGATAGTCGCTATATTTCTCTCATTATAAGTATGTATATAAGTATAGTTAAGACATGACGACGTCTGTCAGGTTACCAAGTTTAATTATAAATAAAAATAATCTGACTTCAACTTACGTCTGTTTTATGTTTTCAAATATTCTGTTTGGATCAATTAAATACTTTGAAATTTATCGCATCACCTTAATAAAATAAAAGTTGTCGTCAAAACATTTGAATACTTAAGATAATTCTGAAAAACAGTGACATACATAATATTAATATCAAGAATAAGTGTGAGTTTTTAGTGCCTATCATCAAATAATAAGTAATACATACGGAGGCAATAGTTAGAGATTATTTTATAAAATCCCAAGTATATTATCACTATCAGTTTTTTTTTTGCATTTTTATTTCTGGTGGCTCGTGGAACGAACCTGCTATTAATTTAGTTGTAAAACTCATCTGGTACCGGCAGATTAGTTTTAAATTAGGCCAATCAATAACCTATTTATTTAAATGACTTATAACATTGTTTGTCAAAATCATCGGTCATTTGTGTAAGATTGTAATTATCAAATCTGTACTAATTTTTTTGTTTTTAACAGTTTCAAGTCGCTTATGATAGGCTTATAAATAAAGATATCATCATCATCATATCAGCCATGAGAAGTCCACTGCTGGACATAGGCCTCCCCAAGTAATCTCCAAAAGGACCGGTTGTATGCGGCGGTATTAAATATGTATTCTATATAATAAAGCTATATTTGACTTTAATAAGCTTGCCTTAAATATTAACTTTAACTTAACAGTCAACTTGTCTTAGGCCTTAGACAAACCCGAACAAGCATCTTTCCCATGCGGGAAATGGGGGACTGCGCTGTCCCGAAGCCTGAGATAAGTTGATTTTTTCATAGTGATTTTTATCTACAAAAGATTGGGTCCTTGTAGAAGAAATTGCTCTATACGATATCTTTCAGGCGAGCTCTTTATAACTTCTAGGCCGCTCATCGTACTATATAATCTTAAATTTGTTCTTAGAGTACAAAAAGTATATTGCTATTATTTGCATAATAACACTCACTTTTGTAAAATAATGTTGTCATAAAAAAAACACGTCACTAAACATATAAAAACAACATAGCAATTATGTCGATTGTCATACTACAAACAGTAATCATTGCAGGCTTAAAATCATAATTATTATATTGCCCTGTAAGAAACGATCAATGTAAATTAAGTTAGCGACATTTGCTACCAAAATAAGGCACAACTCACAAGTTCAAGCCCGCGTTTAGCATAACAAACTCAAACTTACCTACAACCGTCTTGGAAATCTGCCCCAAGGTGGGGGGCGTCAAACGTCTTACGAGGAGGGAGTACCCCACCCCACAGTTGCCTGAATGAGGCCAAATTGGCCGAACGGAAGCCGGAGCGCCCGCGACTTGACCGGAACTGCGCCCCCGCCCACACGCCTTGGGAACTGTTTCCAATAATCAACATTGTTATATAATAAATAAAATAAAGTCACACGACATTTCAAGCATGATTGACATGACTGCGTAGCACTTGTGTTACGGATAGCAGACAACAGAGGAATTACAAATATTATGCTTCGATACATATAAATATCACCCAGAAACAGAATAAATACATAACATTATCATATAAATATTTGGGTAGGGATTCGAACCCGCAACCTTCACGTTAGAATACGAACCGTACCGGCCCGTCACATCAAGACTTCAAATGGTGGATATTTGGGATACTGCATTAATCTTGTTTTATTATTTGTTTTGTTTTATTGTTTTATTATTCAATTTAAAACCATATCTTAAGAAAAAGAAAATATAGAGATTAGAGTTAACTAACAAAAATTTGAGAAATAGATGACGCAATCCCTCCTAATATTAATTTAGTCCTCACAAATTAAAATATTATTAACATGCTTAAATATTAATATTAAATTTATTTTCTGTTGACTGGTAATTTGAATATAACCAATTTATTAGGAAGAAATAAGTCATTTAAGATAAGCTATATCCCTATATAAAGTCATGAAAGAAGAAGCGGACTAACTGACTGACTGACATAGAGGGCTATATATGACTATACGGGTTAGAATCTTGGAATTTTGCACAGATATTTCTTTTATAACAGTGGCGAGCACTGTAAAAGAATATTTGAAAACTCTTCCTCTAAGGGAGTAAAACGGGGATACAAAATTATCATGCAAGTTATTTTTCTGTATCTTAAGAGGTGACTAAGCTACCAGAACCGGCAGATGGCGGTATATCTATACGAAACAGTGCAGCTCAAATGCACAGGGAAGGAAGGCAGATGCATCCCCATTGTGATAACTGCGCTCTGCGATGCTAGCACATGGTTAAAAACATCCTCACTTGGAGAGGCCTATATCCAGCAATATACTTCAGACGGCTGGTATGATGATGATAATAAAGTATTATATTTGGGTAATCACTTCATAATAATGAATATTGCCGACATGCCTGTTTTGAACTCCATGGATACAACCCCGGGGTAAGACATACCCAAGTATTCGGAAAGTTTTTTTTTTTTTCGTGGAAACTGGCACTACGCGGATGAATTCTAATCTCTATATAAAGTCAGAATGTACAACATGAAACTTGTCAAAAGTAACTCAAATTTGGTCTGGTCATAAGTGACGTGCCGCACGCAACAGTGAACGCATGCAATGCCTTCGTTCAGAAACAGTTTGTTCGGGCGCCACAGATAACTTCGTAATGGAAGGTGGCAAGCTTCGGCTTGTTGAGGTAGGCCCTTGATCACCGCTTGTTTGTTAATATTTATGGAGTTATTTGGATCATGTTGAGATATTTTTAATATATATTAAAGTTCTAGTATTTTTTATATCTTCTCTTTCGTGTATTATTCTTCAAGTCCTATCTATCTTCTTCGTTTTGATCGAAACATATAGGATTCATTTTGCTATATGCTAAAGAGTGAAAGATGCTATAAAGTTACATAATGTACCTGAGTACATTTTTTTTTCTGTGATAAAGATATAAAAACATTATGCAAAATATTTTTATTATAGCCTTTGATAGTAAGTCCATTAGGATGGAAACGTTTGAATTTCAGGTGAATTTACATTAATGTATCTTCCGGAAATTGCTGCTTACATAATTTTTTTAGTTATTTTAATTTATATAAAAAGCTTACTATTTTATATTCGTTTTTATTATTCAATATAAATATGAAGGAATATGTGTTATAATAATGTTCGTGATCTTTCCTTTGCTTATTTATGTATTTTTTTATATTATAAGGTCAGCAAACAAGCACACGGTCCGTTTGATGGTAAACATAACCGCAGCCGTCTATAGGCTTGTTTCATCACAATTATATCACTAGCGTGTCGCCAACCCTGTGGACTGAAGAAATTATGACACATTTGCTCAATAATTTTACTGCCACTTACTAGAGGTAGAAGTTAGTAAGAGTGAGGTATCAATGCTAACGAATGATTAAAATACATTTTCAATACAATTTAAAGGCAGTTTATAGTTAATTTACTGATAAAAAGTGAATTATGATTTGAATTCATTTTCTGGTACCCAATCTTGGATAGCGACTAGACATACCATTCCAGTTGGCCCGTGCTAGAACTACTAGAATGATGTACTTAGCTAAGCTATGGCTATATTTTAGGTAAAACTGTTTATGTAGAAAGACGATCTGACTGGAACCGCAAATTCGCGCTAGATGCACGTCGCATATAACCCGTCCTATTGGAATATTTTTTCAAGAGAAACATATTATATTGTTAAGACAGAACAACGTCTTTCGGTTTAGCTAGTATGTATGCATAAAATATTATTTATTGATTGATATAGATTGTTGTATAAAGAACCAACCATTCGTTTTCGCTTCATCGTCACGCTTCATGATCATTATTTCAGCCGTAGATCATCCACTGCTGGACATATGCCTCCCCAAGTGATCTTCAATAGGACCGGTTATATGCGGCCTGTGTCCAGCGCGATTCTGCAGTTTTAGCCAAATCGACCTATGTGGTAGAAAATTATTTATCTTAAAAGTCAGAACAACCGGATTTAGCCACCATTACCATTTGAAGAATAAAATTTTCTTAAGTTATTTTATAAACTAGACATGTGTATTAGATATTTTTAAGTATTGCAATTACTTTTTCTTGCTATTCGTTTTATTATTTATTACCACCATTCCTTCTCTAATCCTCTAATAGGTCGTAGTTTTAATTGCCTTCTAGAATAATGTGAACCAGAAATCCAGACCTGAACTTTAATATTGGACTGAAGTCTCTCCTAATTTTCTCTTATATAATACTGTCAGAAAATAACAATTACATTATAATAGATCAATTGTTATAAATTATTGCTGCTCATTGTTTTTAACGTTTTAAACCTATATTATGACAAATGTTTACACCTACTTCTTCTCGGTCTTCCTACATTTATAAATACCACGTCCAACGTCTCCCATAATCGACCAAATTTAATAAATAATTATTAAATTCACTTAAGATCTCATACATTGACCTGACACCGTGAAAATAGCTTAAAGCACTTGTGTTATTGGCACAACAAACGTACGTTCACGTAAATGTTTGTTTGGGTGAGGATAGAACCGTCGACCCTTGTAGCATAAGATAGAGATACTACCGAATGCACCACCGAGCCTGTCATCAAGTCATCATTATCATTATTACAGCCATTAGAAGTCCACTGGTAGCTATGTATCCTCCCCAAGAAAGGAGGAATTTTGCCTATAATTGTCACGCTAGGCAAGCGTATTGGCATCGTAGTGCGCAGCTTTTGTGATGGAAATGTTGCTATCTATCCCCGCCCTGTGCATTTGAGCTGCACCTTTTTAGATGGATATACCGCCATCTGTTGACTCAGTTGACTTGAATTGCTTTTTACAACAATTGGTACGTCATCAGGTATCATCAGGATACAAAGCAATGGTCATGCGAAGTTATTATACAAATTATCTCATCAAAATGAGAAGCAGATGTTTGAACGTACAGCTATTAGTATGACCGACCGCCAGCAACAAAACAACTAAGCTGTCGAAGGTCTCAAATCCTCGCCGCATCGCAACTCTCACGGCCAACAGGCATACGGCTCAATAGCCCCATTGTCCGCTGACCGGACACTTTTGTTCCACTTTACCGTGCCCTTTAGTCCCCCCTAACTCTTATAAGCACGCGGTCATTTAACTTGGAATATGAGCTTACTTAACATTTGGCTTTAATACGCATGTCCCTTTTATTGAAGTGTGTGAAAGGGATCGTTGTTTGTATAGAATATATTATAATGCGTCTTTAAAGATGGCCAAATGTTGGGGATTAGGGAGGTAGATGTCTCAATTTGAATCAATTTGAGTCAAATTTCTTGAATAGGCACTCCACAGATCACTGATAAATTGAGTATAAATATACCTTTGAATACATTTATAAGCTTATGTTATGCAATCTATATAAAGAGTATATATATATATATATATATATATTATATAATATATTATTATAAAATATATATTTATATATATTTATAGGAAAGAAAGACGTTATATGTCTCTTATAGGCCATATAAAATGTTAGATAGTCATCTAAAGAAGACCTAAAGGCACCTAAAGAATTATTCAAATTCGAAAGAGATTAGCTTGATTAACCAAACAAACTAATTCTTCAGCTTTATAATATTAGTATTGATATTACTTACATATTTCTGTAGCACAATATTTTGTTATATTATAGACCAAGACAGTGATAGTGAACGGCGAGAAAATAGCAAAAATCTTTACCAATAGAAGCAAAAACAATTCCGCTATATTACGTGTGCAAGCTGCCAAGTTCATAGAAGGCCGCTATTGCCTAAAAAACCAAAACCTGCGACGCTTTCCTGGTTATAGTGCGTCGGAAACCCTTTTAACGCCACCGGGCGTCACAAAAGCGCCTCATCAAACGTCCATCTCGCGGCCTTCTTCGTTTTGTGCCGGCAGCGACGTAAAAAGAACGAGAGAATGTGCTGACCCGATCATTAAATAGATTGATGGCACCTGGGCGCTAGGCTCGAGCGATAAATAGCGGAGTTTCGGATAATCCTGCCGAGGCCGGTCGGCTGCGATGGGGGCATCCATTCTCTTTATTGCATCGTGCTTTACGGCAGAGGCAGTGTCGCCTTCCCTGAGAGGTGAGGCTAACGTATGGCTAAGTACTGGTGCGAGCCTAGAAATTACAGTCTGTGTTTGTCCCCCGATATTTAGGCATCAGTCCGCATTATAAGGCTATTATTAAAGCTTGTGGAACGTTTTATGTGTTTGTACGTCTTGCATCAATCTTTATAATTCAGATTTGTTTTTAGTTGATTTGTTTTGTAACTATTTTGGAAATAAGGTTTAGGGGTAGTAAGCTTTACTATTCTTCCTAGCATCATAACGATTTTTCGTAAGGCAAGATGAATAAAAATACTTCATAAGATTTTTGTTAAAGCAGTTTCGTTTTAGCTAGGGTGTTCTTTAGGTTATAAATTTCAATGTGGTACTTATTTAGTGTGGTTTCATTGGTTGTCATTTATATTTATTTCAGAGTGGTAGTGTTGAAAATCTCGAAGACAATATGTTGGACGATTTCCTTCTATTTTTTTTGTTTTTTTTTGTTTGTATTTGGTTTTTAAACGCCCTGAATAAATGCTCAACAAAATGATTAATTATATCTTCAAAGAAGTGCTAATGATTGCGAACGTTTCCTGTCCGTTTTTTCACACAACACCCAACTTTATAATCGTCCAGGGCTGCCCAAACAATGTGCTTATCTATTTTATGGTTTTTAGCAAAAAAACCATGGCGTCAAGGGGCAAAACAATGGCAAATTAGCGATGACGGTTAAAAATGACGATGTGATGGGCCAGTTTGGTAATAAATGCCAGTCGGCGACGCGATGGCGGTTGGCGTTTATTAATTTATTACATATGACAATATATTGACAGTTTGCATTATTTTTCAATCAGGGCTAATGGAGGGGGCAGCTTATTGACGGGGTGCGATGAGTGAGCTATAGGAGTATTAATGTTTCTGATTTGTATGTTTGTGGTTACAAGTTTTTGTACCTTTTTTTTAATTATCTATGTACTAGTAGTAATTTCAGATTCATCTACACTTTTTTAGGCTACATTTCATTTGCCTGTTAAAAATTAGTCGTAACTCGAAAAGCTTAAATATATAATATACAGTGGACCCCCGGGAGTCTGACAAACATTTTGCAGGGCAGAGTCAAACTATCGAATTCTTCGGATTATAGAGTACTGCCTAAGACCTCCTATAGTCCGGAATTTTTTACAAAAGAGTACATTGTAATCCGACAAATTACATCCAATGATAAGATTTTTTATACATATTATATATACATATGTACATATATGTACTTTGAAGTACAAATCATACTTGTAGAGCATGTCGGATTACAGGGGGCAACGGATTTGACAGGCGCCGGACTACCGGGGGTCCACTATATATCTATTCTAGTGGGTCTCCTTTTTATTACAAACTAATAAGTTCACCAGGCAGAAGGTATATCTTTATGACTTTATTATTTTAAATATGATAATAGGTATAAACACATGTTTTATGTTTTGAGTCAAGACACTCTTTATGCGCACGTGTCGTACATAATCAGTTACAGTAATTTAAGTATCTTAACCTTCCAAATGACGTAAAAATGCATAACATGATTGCAGATCGACATTTAGAAATCCGTCAAAACCCCTTTCAATTTTGAACTCGTAAACTACACTATTTAATATTAAATTGTGAATTTTATTATGTTTATTATAGGTTGTGACAAAGAATGTGACCGGGACACAGGAGCTGACAGCGGACATTGATAATTTGGCACGATCTTGATGTCTGGACCCGACCACGCGACGCCAGTACGCCACGCCACAAAAACACGCCCAGGCCTCACTCATTAATTAAGTGGTTGCAAAGGTCTTGTAACCTTTTCATGTCGAAATGTTTGAGATAGAACTGGTATTATTTTTTAAAATAAACCGTTTTGTGTGACAAATATTTTAATGATGAGGTCGATTAGCAACAACATGATCTATTACAGACTTTATATATGTAGTTTTCATGAACACGAATATGTTAGAGTTCAAAACAATATAACAGTACATGGCATATGCACAGGTTTAATTTGCCTCCTAGTTTATTGTTTCTTATCATTATTATTGATTGATCATCATATCAGTCACAAGACGTCTACTGCTGGACATAGGCATCTACAAGTGATAGGACCGATTGTATGCAGCCTGGTCGCAGGCGCGATCCTGGGGTTTTAACCAGATGGTCTGTCCATCTTGTGGGTGTACATCCCACGCTGCGCTTACCAGTACGTAGTCTCTATTCCAGAACCTTACGTCTCCAATGTTCATCGGTTTTTCGTGTCTTAGTGCCCTACCACTTCAACTTGCTTATCCGCTGGGCTATATCGGTAACTTTAGTTTTTTTAGATGTCCTCATGTATGATTCGATCGCAGAAAGAGACTCCGATCATTGTCCTCTCCATAGCTCGTTTGTTAGGCTATTTTCAGTTAACTAATAAAACCCATAGTTGGAGACCACGTTTCGCTGCCATAAGTCATCGCTGGTAACACACATTGGTCGAATACTTTCGACTTGAGACACTGAGGTATTTATTAATAAAATATCTAATTTAATCGATATGTAATTTATTTTGGTTTCATAGAGATTACAAATTTTACTCGCATAACATATTATAGTATTGCCTATATTATTATAATTAACTGAATGTTGTAAATTATTACAAATATTAAATTCAATGTGTTTAGAAACACTAGGGCTTTAAGGTTCTTATCTATGTCAGGTCATATAAGATGTAAGAATTTAGTATTACTACTATGTACTAGATATATAATAGATCAGAAAAGAATATGAAAATGAACTGGTGAATAACTTTCATTTCATTCACCAGTTCATTTTCATATTCTTTTCTGATGATCGCCATGAATGCAGTAAACTTAGTTTTAGTACCCGTTTGGTGCAAGCAGACTAGTTTAAAGTGAGCCACTCAATGATCTATTCGTTCCAATGCCACGTACTGTGCTACGGTATCAGGGTCCTCAGTTTATTTGGTGTGGTAACATGGTAATTTTTTTTTCCTGTGATATGTAAGTAAGTATATTTTAATAAAAATAATTTTGCGATTGAGTTCTTGTTTCCTTACTATTTATTATATCGCTCTCCTAGATGTGTATATTGTTAATACAAAACTTCGTCTTCTTCCAATCTTTGTGAGTAAGTGAGAATGACCGGTAATGTATCTTTGACTCACGTGTCCATTTAAGAAGAACAGAAACCGGAACAAGTTTTGTGTTAATATATGTTTAAACCATTTAACTACATGGGTTCGATCCCCACTCCGAAACAACATTTATATGATGATATTTGTGGTTGTTCTAGGTCTGGGTGTTAAAAATTTGTAATTAATAATATATTTGTGATTCCTCTGATGTCTGATGTCCGTAACACATGCGCTTTTAATCGACTTCCCTCGGAGTCAAAATAATTTATGAGATTGGCGTGAACATTATTATTATTATTTCGTTGCAAAATATGTAGGTAGCAATTTTTAACAAGATTTTTTTTATTTGATTCTATCTTTTTTGGGTGCAACATAGTAAGTAATTTATTTATTTCACATTGACACCAAACGCTTGAGTTCAAACACCTTGGCGACCAAGCAGGTGACGCCGGTACAACCAAATCGAAAACCAAAACCACTCCTCCAAATTGAGCCCATTGTTTATTTATAGAAACAACAGCAGTTTGGTTGTACAATCAAAAAAAAATCGTAAAGGAAATCGACTTTTCATCCCCCGTGAAATCCTGATCGTGGTTGGGCGCACCGCGCAAACTGGAAAGGCCAGTAGGCTGCATATTTTATAGGTTCGCTTCGATTGTTCCGCCACCGGTTATAGTTTTTTTCTCGCATGTATGCTATGGCCAGGAGTTTCGGAGGTCGCAGGACAAACGGGAATTGCAATATTTATCTTCTTTCATTTACGTGCTCACAACTGATGCTATCGGTTTTAGAGCGGTTTATTTTATTTAATTCATTATATTCATTATCATCATTGTTGCTATTAGAAGTCCACTGCTGGACAAACGTCTCTTCAATAAAGAGATAATTTTGCCCAAAATTCCGCGCTGGGCAAGCGTATTGGCAATCGCAGAGTGCAGCTTTCGCAATGGGGATGCTGCTGTCCATCCCTACCCTATGCATTTGAGCTACACTGTCTCGGAGGGATATACCTTACCTTACCTTGGTCGGTACCTTAGTCGCCTCTTATGACACCTCGTACATAGGGAGGTACTGTTATACTCTGCCGGTATCTTACGGCAATTTATTGGATTATCTAATTGATTCAGTATTAAAAACATGTTTTAAATTACTCAAATTATCCTCTAAAATATTGAAAATAATAATAACAATAACTTTATTCAACAACAAAAGGAAACTTAAACTAAAATACATTTTGATACTTAGGTACCTAAACTAGGTCCAGCCTGTTCTTATAGGCACCTAGATAAATAACTTCTTACCGAATAGATCATGTCTGTAGAAATCAGATAAAAAACATAATATTTGCTCATCGTAACGTCCACTGCTAGACATAGCCCCAAGAAATGGGAAATGTAGACCATCATTGCCGCACTAGGAAGCATGGTGTCAATCGCAGTGCGTAGCTTTATGGTGCTGCTGCCGTTTCCCGCCCTGTGCTTATGAAGTACAATGTTTTGGAAGGATATGCCACCATTTATCGGTTCCAGCACTTTAGTCGCCTCTTGCGACACCTGGTACAAAAGGCGGTACTATTCTGCTCTGTTGGTACCACACGGCCAATAACCTACAAAAAAATCTTAATTTAGTATGTATAACCTTAACTCCTAAGTCCTGAAATTGAATCATCAGATTTCCAGAAGCACTTCAGGAATCGACCTGCAACTACCAAGGGCTTGCTGCGCATACTATAGGAGTTATCTGAAATCCAGAACAATAATGAAAAAATGCTTGCATTATTACAAATATTTCTAAATAAACAACTTATCTTCAAAAGATAAAATCTAACGGAATGCAAAACGTAATACTATTTTCTTGCTTTTTGCTGTAAAACGAACTATCCCTCTTGTTACATAAAATCATGGTGCTCTAAAGTATCATCATACACGGCACTTGTCGATGCGTCCATCGACACATGGCCCGAATACTTTTTTTTCGTTGCCGGAATGCAACCGGAATGTATGTTGGTAAGTCTTTATTGAACCCCGAATGATAGAGTTACGCGAGGAAAATGGACGCTGTCCAGTTATTCTTGTTGCGTCTATCCGGACCGCGGGGAATCAATGACTAATGCGACAATGCACATCCATTTCTGTTATCCTTTGACGATCAAAAAGTTGACTTCGGTCAAAAAGAGACGTGATATCTGCACAGCGATATAATCGGTTCAAATATCAAAGTAGATTAGTTCCTAACACTGTACTGTAGGTGACATAATAGGCGACTGGCTCATATATAAGGGTTATAGACAGTTTCCATGAGGTAGACCTCATACAAAGATTATCTGAATAAATGCCACACTCTCACCTATTTCTACTGCCAAATAAGAGTAGCAGAGCGTTGCTGTGGTTTGTAGGGTGAGAAAGGCAGTGAAATTACGGGGTAATGTAATATAATATCTTTGACTCACAAGGTTGCCATCGCGCTGTTGATATCCTTGTGCCTACGATCGTCTATAAGCTGCTGTGACGCTAACTCGGACTGTAATTAAAAACGCGACAGTTTGTTCAGCGTGGTATAACTTGCGTAATAGGTCGAGATTTCTAAGGAACACCTTAAGCCAATTGGATGAATTCAGACTGAATCTAAATCTGCGCATGCAATAACATTTATGTTAACGAAGTGTTTATAATAATCTCAATGAAAATAATGTTCAAAACCAGATTTGTCATTCAATAACAAGAATGTATTCCTTCATTTGTCAACAAAGTCTTGTATGCATTCTCTATGAATTAGCACCATGAAATATAAGACGAAGTCAGCGTAAAATCATAACAAGGCACGAATGTATGCCTGTCAACTTTTTTGCTACTCGAGTGCGCGTATAAATTTCGATTCCACACATTCATCGATGCCACATAAAAAAATAAAGGGTATCGATTGCAAGATATCGCTCCAGGCCGAAGTGCCGGGCGAGCCTCTGTTCCCGCCGGAAGAGCTTCCTCTCGCATTCACCGATGACAATACGGATCCCATAGTTTCATGACAAATTCGACGCACAATCGACACATGGACGCTTTGTGCGGATACCGTTTAATAAAATTTATTTACAATGTTTCTAGTTTCTTTCGATTTGGGGTACCACGGTTTAGAACTTTAACAATGGTGTAGTAAAAGTTGATAATTAACGTAATTCGAAGATATAAATAAATATTTCGTGTTTCAGCGTTAATCCGAAATGAACTTGACTACTGAACCGATTTTTATAAATTTAATTTAATCCGACTTGAGAGATAGGTTACTTTGTACCTCAATTTTTAGTTTCAATATCTTTTACATAAAAAAACATTTAACTAACACAGCACAACATCTGTTAGTTAGCTAGTAGGTATATAAAAACCGGCAAAGTAGAGTAGTTCACCTCCCATGAACCAGGTGGCGTAAGAGCCGACTGAAGTACCGGATCCGACAGATGGCGGTCTATGCATCCGAAACAGTGTAGTATAGCTCAAATGCACAGTGCGGGGATGGGCAGTACCTGGTCGCGAAAACCTACGCTCTGCGGCTGCCAACACGCCAATTATGGGCAAATCCCCCCTTTTTGTACCTGTATCACGGGATATTACGTAGCTTAAGCTTTAAAAATCTCGTTACAAAAATCTTTATTTCGGCATTAATTTGCAAAGGAGCGTTCTTTATGATATAAAAAAAATTTTACTCAAAAAAAATTATACATCTTATAACAGATCCTAATTATTTTATATTTATTTGTTACATACATAATTTTTAGTAAACGTAAACAAAAAATGTGCTATTCTTAGATATGCTGTGCATATTTCTGTAGCAATAAGCACTGATGTTATATTATTATAATAAATTTTAAAATGTATTTATGCTGTTAAAGCATAAAAGTCACACTTTTATATCTTAATGTATTCTTGCAATAATGATTCAATCGATTTAGTTTAGTAAAGTCTTTTTATGTGCTTGGTTGTTTTTTTATTATAGTGTATATAATGTTGGGTTAGGATATGATGAAGATGACATATTTGATGCAGATAAAGTCCCTAAATAAGTAAAATAATATAATACAATAATGTCTTACATCATGTATGTCCCTTCGTGTTTCTTGTAACCGCCATCTTTTTTCACCGTCACATCAATTCCTACGGAATCTCTGATCAGTAAAACATACGCGCGCTTATCAGTTTTTTTACAAGTGTTTACTTTAGGTGCAACGTACAAAGATTAAATCCGGCTTTTGTGCAGACGCGACGCTGGGCATTAAAAGCACGTGGGACAACAAAGGTTGCGTTATGCGGCGGATTATTTGCCAATTTATGGGCCTTTTTGCAGTCCGATGAAAGCTCCGGAAACTTGGCTCCATTTCAACAAATGATCTTTTTGATATAAATATAACGTTACGCTTGTTGGGCAAAAACATCGGTGAACCTTTCGCGTGGGATTAATGTTTTTTTTATACACATTTTTGGAATGGTTCTGTGGGTCGGGTAATAGCGATAAAGTTTAGATATAGGTACGTGCCGGGAGATACCTACCGGCAGTACCTTGAGTACCTTGTGTTATCGCCATAGTAGCCATAGTACCTTCCCCTATACCAGGTGTCGTAAGAGCTACCAGAACCAGATGGCGGTATAATCATTCGAAATAGTGTAGCTCAAATGCACAGAGCCGGGATGGGCAGCAACATCCTGCACAACAACTAGCTGCACGCGCCAACATGTTTGTGCTGAGCAATTATGAATGTTTTGTTGAGTTTTCCCAGTTTATAGATTTTCGTCCCAAACGATAATTAACCTTACACTGTAATAAATTAATTAACGTTATTTTTAATTGTTTCATTAGCGAATATATGGACACACAGCGTGGAATAGCAAGAATCTTGTTTGAATGTAATTTAACAAAAATATTGTGGTTTATGTTTGGAAAGTAGCAGCATTTATAGATATGCAAAAGTATTTTTAAAGCAGACGTATACAAAGGTCCAATGAGAACCTAGTGAGGTACCGGCACAGTAGAATAGTACCTCCTTCTGCACCAGTTGTCGTGTGAGGCGATGCCAGCAACGACAGATGGTGACTTCGCCATCTGAAACAGTGTATCTCAAATGCACAGGGCGGGGATAGGCAGCAGTATCTCTATCGCGAAAGCTCCGCTCTGTTGCTGCTAACACGCTTGCCCAGCGCGGGAATTAAGGGGCAAAATTCCCCTGGGGAGACCAGCAGTGAACTTCCAATGTTTGTATTTTTTTGTATATATATATATATGGAAATGTATAATATATAGAAATTATAGATACTATTCTACTCCTTTGAAGACAGTTACACGTATCAAACCAGATATTAAGACAGCATAACCACGACTCTTCAGAGAAGTAGGCCCTAGAGTGGTCGGTAACAAATCAGCGCGGGTCGGCTATTAGAGGCGATAAAATTTTACGATCGCTCGCCACTTTCTAGCGCGCCGCGCCTTGCAACGCTCACCTGGGACAAGGGTTGACATGCGACTTATAATAACGGATAAAGATACCATTGTTTGTTGTTTTATTTATGCATTAAAAATAGTTGACTTTATTGTACATACAAAGCTTATTGTATGTATTATTTTTTCCTTAATACATACAGCGATTTTTTGCAAGCAACCATTTAAACCACACTAATTTGGATATGTTTATTTGTTCATATTTACATATTTGCTCCAATATCATACATCTCAAACTAACTCATTATTTCTTAGATTTATTCTCCATCCAAAGGTAGACTGGATGAGAGGTAGACTGGCTTTATGCAATAAGGCCGCTCTACAATAGGTTATTTATTTAACTTTATTGCACAAAATGTACAAATGGCGGACTTAATGCCAGACGGCATTATCTCCCAGTCAACCATTACAAGGTTTCAAGTATGTTTATTTTTTTTGTATTTGAACAATAAAAAATAATTGTAATATTTGTATTAATTCACTAAATAACCATAATTATTTGTTAAATGGTAATAATAAATGTCTTGAAAAGTAACTGTATTTATTATTTTATTACCACTTTCTAAGGATATAAAGGAATAGCAGTTCATTTGTAAAAAAAATTAAGTTACATAATAAGGCAACACCAGTATCACACCCTTTTGTATTATTAAGTTACCACAGACTAACTCGTGCAATCACTAAAACCAAAAAAAATATTCATAAAAAAGTTTTTTTTCACCGATAGCTTCACACTACAAGTGGCATGCTAATACACAAACAATGGCATTAGAACGCATATAAAGTATACAAGTAAAAAAAACGAACGTTGACTTGTCCACTTAGGTTTCGGTAGCATAATTGATATCCGCAGTAAGAAAAGGGTGGAGTTTCGCATCCCGTCTGAAACCTGAGACGTTTTGTCGTGAAAGGAGTACTTGATTTATGATATATCCTAAGCTACTGTATTCTATTACTTCACCATGATCATATCAGCCATTGGCAGTCCACTGCGAGACATAGACCTCCCCAAGAAAGGGGGAATTTTGACCATAATTGCCGCGCTGGGCAAGCTTGTTGGCAATAACAGAGCGCAGCTTTTGCGACGGGGATGCACTGTTTTGGATGGATATACCGCCACCTATCGGTTCTGGTGCAATACTACTCTGCCGGTACCTCGTGGCTCTATTACTTATTAGAGCTTATTAATAGAACGTCCACCACTAGACACAGGCCTCCTAAGAAAGGGTACCACCAAAATTGCCATTTGTTTGCCATTGCCATTGCCATTTGTTAAACCAAAATTGCCGTGCTGAGTAGGCGTGATGCCAATCTTAGAACGTAGCCTCCTGATGGGAATGCTGTCCATGCCCACCTTGTTGCACGTGAGCTACGCTGTTTCAAGTGGATATACCGCCATCTGTCGGTTGGTGATTGGTGATAATTCTACTCCGACGTCACCCGACAGTAACCAAAAAGAATGAATAAAAATTCACCAAATGTGAAAATAGTTTGATCCATGTAAACCCAATGCGTCAGTCAGTCACACTAATTTGGTAGTGCATTTAGCCGGTGATAATTTTGGAAATCACCGTAGCGATACACATAATTGCCCCATATTGTTTACACTACCGAATGGCCATTTAAATGCTGTAAAATATCCAGAAATAGTTCCGAGGCGGTCGGCAGAGGGCGTGGCGGGCACGATCTATATCGTATACGTATCGCATAAAAGTAAATGATAAAAAAGTTTTAATTTAAACATAAAATTTTATTGTTACTGCCCTTAAATACAAGATACAAGCAAATAAAGCAAACTTGTATTAATAATAACTTGGGACTGTAATTAATGCTTTAAATTATTTTAATGAAAGCTCGAGCGGTTGATTTTGGATTCGTTTCTGCTGATTATTTGTATGTCGTTTTTATAATAAATATTATATAACGTACGTCCTGAATCTCTAATATTTTAACTACATACCTGCTTACAAATATTGGCTTAAACAAATATTTTTACAATTAACTCTAGAACCGCGGTTTCGTATGCGTTAAGTTGTAGAACTGACATACTAATTTTGCACCTCCTTTTAAGATCATATATGAAAAAATATTACAAGAGTTTTAAGACTTTGAAATGAAAATTTTGAACCTTTATACTAAACCTAACTTGAATACTTTCAAAAACAGTAAAGTTTTATACTAACTTTGCTATTAAACTTTGCGTTTTCCCCCTTTCGGGAGTGAATATTTAAATGTCAGTGAGTGAGGCAGTCAGACATACCTTCGACTCCGTGCGCGTGCACATAATAACTCATTTAAGGTGTGTCAACCTGATTGCAGCTGTCACATTTTTATTCTATATATTTATATATATATATCGGATGACTGTATGACCTGTCAAAGTTTAAGACTTATTTTAAAAATACTTTTGTTTTAATAATTTTACTTAACATATGTTGACTCAGAGTAGGTTGAAACACTTTTATATACAACAGAGGGATCACAAAATAATATTAAAATATATATTTAACACCAATACACAGAACAAATACAAATATTAATCATACATTACATTTGTCCTGGGTGGGGATCGAACCCATGATCCTTGGCACACAAGATCACTAACATCTGCGCTAGTCTCCGAGTCCGTCATTTTTCATTCATACATTAAAATTTGTAATATTAGTATAAAATTATATAAATTAGATATATAAATTATACATAATTTTATACTAATATTACAAATAATTACCAATTTATAATTTCTTTTGTGATTTTTTTATATTTCTAATTTGGTAAACATGTATACTGTCCGCGTGATGGTAAGCGGCACCGTAGCCAAATATATATACACATTCGTGTCATCACAAGGATATCACACAGCTGTGATGATACATCATTTGACAGGCCCGATGGCATAGATAATAATAATCCTATCTTGTGTTGTAGGTTCGATCCCCACCCAGGGCAAATTTTTTATGATGAATATTTATATTTGTTGTATGTCTGGGTGTTATATTTAGTATGTAAGTATTACATTTGTAATTCCTCTGTTATCCGATATCTAAAATACAAGTGCTTTTAAATACTTATCTCAGAGTCAAGTCAACGTATGGGATGTCTTGTGAATTTATTCATATATATTATTATTATTATACCCAGTAATTCCATTACTCTCTCATCTTTTAATCCAGGACACAGCAACGCTTACTCTTCTGGTTTGCGGTAGGTGAGAGTGGAAGAGAAAGTGGCCTTACTTTTGTGTTTATATAGAAAATATGCGGTCTAGTAGTTAATAATTTTACTTCGTTTCCTTCGCATTCATTGCTATCTTTTAAAAATGAAGACCCAATTTTGTTAGCATATGTCTTTGTATTCTATACATGTTCCTATTATTATTCCTTATATAACCTGCTTATTTGAATTAGATTATTATAATATTTCTTAAGAGATTTTTCTTGCAAAAAACTGATTAATGTCATAAAGCAAGCAAATGCCAAAAAACAAAATCATACTCTTTATACTTTAATCAAACAGGTGCGACCCACACTTGTCGAAAGCCATTGTCAACCGACTACCGCGATACATTTCGCACCGAATTCCCATAGCGTTGACTTACAAGTGTGACATCTGTATAAACGTACGTTTTCTACAGAACATTTATATAATTGTCACGGTTACCGGGAACGCGAAAAAACAAACCCCCCGCTGTTAAAGCTTTGCGGTTGAAGACGTCTCAATCCAAATCTGGTGGTTAGAAAAAAACTGACGAGTTCCGAGCAAAGGTAGTTAATTGAATGCGTCATTATTTATGTTTTGCTTCGCGTTCGCCGTTCTCGGAGGTAGCATGCTGTGATGATAAGTGTATTAGATAGGGACTTACTACCTCGCTTGCGATTATATTTTTTACAGGTAACAGGGCAAATAGAACTGTTTCGCAGTCAACCGTTTATGATAAACAAAACAATTTTGTATGTAATTTGCAACTATTTTGTTTAAATAAAATAGCATTCTTCAAGGTATATTGCGTCGATAGCTGTATTTTAACGAGTTAAACAAAAAAGGTTTGTGTCACTTTATTATCAACGATAAAAAGGCCGTTAGCCAATTCCAAACGCATTGTTTTATATCACTTCAAAAAAATGGACAATCGATACAAACAATGGCATTTTGCACAATATAGCGATTTTGTTTTTTCGCACAACCCTTGCAATTATGAAGGGTTGGTCACTAAAAGAAAGTTGCCGATAATAAAATAAACCTTTCGGCAGCGAGCCACCGAAGGGTTGCTGTTTATTTCTATTAGCCGACTATTTAGGGGAGGACAAATCCGACCCCAGGTCTCATAAAATCGGAATACCATCCCAACGTGGCCGGTTAAACTCGCAAACAATCCGTAGTTTACAGTTGTAAACGGTAAAAAAGTCCCGGTCCGCCATTCACGGCGCGCTCATAAAGTAATTTGCGCAAAATCGCAAAAGGGTGAAATTCTGCGACGAAATTTTTAACTGTGCCCAAAACCCGTTACGTATTGAATTCCACAAAAAAATTGCGTTGCCAGGCTTAGACTTTCAACTTTATAACTCGTTTAGTTGCTTGTTGTTGTTGATCTTTTGTTTGACGACGATACTGAGAGCGGATATGTGTTTTACATTTGGAAAAAAACGACTCATGTAAAAGTTTCACGATACATTTTGTAAATAGACAATGGAGTTGCATACAAGGCTTACACACACCTAAATATGAATACATTCATAAATTTATTTAAAGCCATTCTGGTTCCTCCGACAAACATTCCTATATTTACCTCATCATTATTTGCATTTTCACCTGAAAACGATTCTACTACAGAATTATTCGTTTGTAATTATTTGGAAGACCGAATCTTTTATTTAAAAAGAATTGAGCAAAAATTTTTGTCCTTTCTTAGCCATGTCTCATTAAAAAAATGTACATATATATTTTTCATGAATTTTAACAAGCAATGTGTGATACATGACTGTGAAACGCATCGCTAACTTTAGGAATAATCAGGTATTTTTTAAGTCTAAAGCGCTTTTAAAATCAAGAATAACTGATGAATGAATAACGCACTATTCTAAAAATGTCTTCAATTTGTCCAGCGTACGTGTCTTTTCGCCGTTGGGTACTGACAAAATAGAATAGTACCTCCCTTTATATCAGGTGTCGTAAGAGGCGACTAAGATGCAATTCGAAGTGTAGCTCAAATACAACGAATAGGCAGCTGAATTCCCGTCGCGAAACTACGCTCTGCGATTGCCAACATGCTTACGCAGTGCGGTAATTATGGGCAAATACCCCCTTTCTTGGAGAGGCCTTTGTCCAGCAGTGGACGTTTTACAGCTGCTATGATAATAATGACTATTTTTTAATCTCTATTTTTAACCGATCCTTTAACGTTATTATTATATACTTTGCTTTTATCCATCCACTTTACGAAAATAATGTGAAATTGGGGTTTGAAACCCTGTTAGCATAATTTATCACGACCTAGGACTTATTGCAATATGACATAAGAAACGCGTTCTTCTTATATATATATAGATATATAGGATACTAACTAAAAAAGATCGCGTCTTTATCAATTAGGACTTTTAGGAAAAATAAGTATCGATAAAATTATTTTATCGCTTCAAAAATGACATCAGAAAGATACTATATATCTTGTAATTCATAAGTATATAATCCTGTAGTCGAACTATATAAACGTACAAGATATAGAACCATTAAATACAGTTATTAGTGGTCTGTCACACAAGTGTGTGTTTACGATTTTGCAAGTAATGATTTTATTTTTCAAAGTCGTGTTGTGTTCAAATTCGGATGTAAGTGATAATTCAGCATTTACACTACCAAGCTCTATATCAATATTTTGTAAATCGTCAGTTTGATTGTCGCGTGTTCGGTTATTTTGGGGTTCCTATCTTGCGCGACAAAGGTGCGATCCCGACTCAGGACAGACAAATATTTATAATATGAATTTATATATATATATTTGTTCGATGCGTAGATGTTAATATTCATTTAAGAATTGTTATTCTTTAGAATAGAATAGTAGTAACCGGGGGGGGGGGGGGTTACAGAAAGTAGTAAGAGGCGACCAAAGTAACGGAGCCGATAGACGACGGTATCTATCCGCTACAGTATAGCTGCGCTCTGATGCAATAATGGGCCTTCCCCTTTCATGGGGAGGCCTATAGATTCAGCAGTCTAGCAATGGGCTCCTATAGGCTGGTATGAGGACGTTGAATCCACCGATATCCGTAACACAAGTGCTTTAAGCGAATTGTCTCTAAGTCAAGTCAATGTATAAAATGTTGTGTAAAATAAATGAAGAAGTTATTACATTTTTTTAAGTATAGAGTATAAAGTATAAAGCCCTTTTTATGGAAATATGTCAATTTAAATATTTTCACGTCTAAAGCAATTTTATGTAGAATTTTATGTTCATTAACATTACATTAAAAGCGATATACGAGTATATCGCAGAGGGTTTTTAAGGGTTAATCCGACATAATGAAAGGCTTAACCGCTGCCCCGAAAAAGAAATAAACCGTTTTATAACTTGAACTTCCTTAACCCCAAGTCTAAATCCGCCCGTAAAACTCATAAGAAGATCGGATCGGCGATATGGATTGGAAATAAATCGGCGTTTAAAATCAATTTGTGTAAGGGTCGGCAGTAGTTCGGCGCGGGTCAGTTGCGATTACGGTAATTGTATCGGTTTATCGGTACACCCTTTGTGACCGGCGCTGTATAGATAATAACTAAGCAGGGAGCGTGGCCTCACTTTAATTAGCAGGCGGAATGTACCTATAGTTATTCGATTGGGTATAGGGTAGATAAGAGGTTGGGCTTAGGGCATAGTATATCCGAAACAGTGTAGCTCAAATGCAGAGGGTAGGGATGGGCAGCAGCATCCCCGTCACAAAATCTGCGCTCTGCGATCGCCAACACGCTTGCCCAGGCAATTATGCGTATATCCCGCTTCCTAATGATGATTTTTTATTTTGTGGTTATATTTGATTTGCTAGGCGTCTAATGTAATCAAGACCTAAGAAAGTTATATTGTTTTATTATATTGCTCTGTTGAAAATAATAAAAATTAATTACATTTAATAGGCACCGACAGATGGCGGTATATCCATCCGAAACAGTGCAATAAATCAAATTCAACAAGGTGGGGATGGATAGCAGCATTCCCATCACGAAGCTACGCACGCTCTACGAATACCACCACGCCTGTCCAACAGGGCAATAGCTGTGGACGATCTACGACATCTATGATGATTTAGGACTTAATTATCGCAAGCTGACTGTTAACATCTACTACATCCTTACTAATATTATAAATGTGAAAGTAACTCTGACTGTCTGCCTGTCTGTTACGCTTTCCCGCTTAAACCTCTCAACTAATTTTGATGAAATTTGGCACAGACAATCTTTAGACCCTGAGAAAGGACATAGCCTATTTTTTTAATTCGAAATAAGGGTTGTAAGGGGTCGAACTGGGGGGTGAAAAGTTGTATGGAAGTATCGCTATTTTTAGAGCTGGAAACTTGAAACTTATTTTTCAGACCATTCATTCGATATAAATAAACTTGACATTCAAAGTTTTTATAAGTTAAGGTAAAAAGGTATGGTACCCAAAAAAGCGGACGAAGTCGCGGGCATAGCTAGTCATAAATAACTATAGGTATTTTGTTGTTACACCTATGAGTACTCGGAGCTCTAAAAGTTATATAAAGGTGCCTGGGTAAAAAAATGACAATTGAATTTGTTATGTGGTAATATAGGTTATATTTGTTATTAATTTATATATGAAAAAATTATGTGTCTGTTTGTAACTCCAAATTAAAAGCTTTTTACAAGCGCTCGTGTATAATATTTATGTAAATACCTTGTTATTTGGCTGACCGTACTTACGGGATTTCACACTTGCAGAAATCTGTTGTTATAATAATTAACTAAGGCTACTGATATTATTTCTTATTACAACAGGTGCGGGAAGTACGCGGGAATTTCTTTCCGTCAAACACGCTTTCCATATTATTATCAAAAATGCAAGTGTTATGTCTGCCTGTTAATTTGTTTTTCAACTAACAAACGGGCTTAAAAGATCTTTATGGAATTCTACATGTAGATAGATTTGGCCCCTTAGTGGCGACATAAGTTATGGATTCTGGATAAGTTCCCGTGGGACGCAAAGGGAAAGGATCCCGTGGGATGTCCCGGTGAATGCAGTCGCTGACGGAAAGTTTGCTTGTATAAATGAAGGATTTTTATGATACATACGCCAATCAGATAAACATTTTTAAATAGTATTAAGGTGATTAATGTGTTTTGGTTACCGGGAATTAAATGTCTGTGAAAATGCTAGGATAAAATATGTATATCTTATGTCACTTGCTGATATTGTAGCTTCCGTTTGGTGAATACATTCATCGAATCGAGTCAATAGTTTCAAAGTTAATTGTTAGAATATTTTCCAATATTAACGCGTTTACTGCTCGTATTACGATTATTACTACTACTAAACTATTTTATGTTTTAAAACCGCTATTAAAGTAGTTTTATGTTTTTTTTTTAAATATCTATCTATATCTATCTATATATGTCTATGTTACTCGGTGAAGATGTATCTTTGTAACGATGAAAGAATTTAAAAACAGACTGAATGTATTTTTTTAATCCTAAAATCAAGAAACAAAATCTTAAAACTTCCCTTTTTAATATATTAGTTTGAAATCAGTGTAGCAGTTTTGAAATAATATCAAATCTCAGACTGTTATACAAATGCGAAGTGAAACAGCATCCATAAATAACTAGGTCAATAAAACGTTCTTTGTTAAACTTTTCTATTAATCTATATCGACTACAGAGTAAGTTAAATATACCGCATTCTTAAGTTATAAAATGTTTTATTAAAAGGAAAACGTTTTTCTGAATTTGTTTCATAGCGTCTTAGTAAAAATATGTTAACAAATAACACATAGAAATTGTTATTTCTATGTGCATTAAAAGTATTGCGTAATGTATCCTAATAGATAAAACTATCTGGGATTGAATTGCTATAACCTAGCTAAAAAAATACCAACGCCTATATCATTATCAGTTTTTCTTGCAAGTGGTGGTTCGTATAATGAAACTGCATTAATTTGAATCTTAAGATGGTAGACTAGTCTAAGGGAGGCCTAATTTATATGTGATAGATGCCTTTTTTGACCCCGTGGGGTCTTTTTTATTAGGGGTAATCAGGGTTACCAGTATTATGAGTATAATAGAATTTAGTGCTTGGTATTTTTTAAATATTTTTTTTATTTTTTGACGATTCCGTGACACTTTAGCACATTCGTTAGTTTAATATAAATTACAAAATTCCCTCGCATGGAAAGGTTCCGGTACCGCCTGAAGCCGGGGACAAGTTAATTATTTTAAAATAAATATTATCTTAAATACAATCCAGTATTTTCTATGAATATACCTTTAAAATAACCTACAATTTAATGGTTTTTAAACAAATTTGCCTATGAATATATCTTAAAAACTAAATTGATGTTAAAGTGCCGGTGGAGATACAATATCTGTGGAATTGTTTTCCGCGATAACACATTATTTTGATGGATATGAGTGTTAATGGTACTTTTAAATCGATGTGTCTATACGAGAAACAAAAATAACCTTTACAAT
>JACJUM010005601.1:11113196-11218009 GCA_020976665.1 Heortia vitessoides
TATATATATATATATATATATATATCGAGATATATAGATAAATAGCATAGCGCATAAATTGAAAATAAAAAACAAACAAAAAAGCTCCGGTTGTCACAATCAGTGCGGGCATGGGAAGGAAATGAGATGTCTAAACGCACAGGATATCTTCAGTTTTCTCAAAATTTAAAAGTGATAGCCAATTCCTAAGTTTTTTTGCAAAACTGAAATGGTACACTTTCTCCTCCTGCTTTGACCTCTATAAGTGAGAGAGAGAGTAAGAGAGAGAGGGAGAGAAATTTAGGCAAAGAATAACGTGCACGCCACACGGCTTACAACTAGCAAAAAGTGTTGTACAACTTGAGGTCTGATTTTTTTCCGTCTACCGCCCTTTTGCAAAGCAATTAGGAACTTCGTTCAATACATATTAAAGAGATATATTTATTACTACCAATTTTTTGTGCAGAGTCCTCTCTGTTGGTACGTGTAATGAACCCGCAGTAAACTGTCTGTAACAAACGGCCCTGTGTCACCAGGGCCGTTTGTATTTCCTATAATTATGCATATACTTCATTATTGGAAATTGTAATGTTGTCCTTTTTTTTTGTTGTAATTTTAACCGAAAGTGATGGTAATGGGTCCTTTTCCTTTCCTTTAAAAAAAATCCTTTATTGTAAATTTTAATTATGCAGTTATAACCATTGGCGTACCTTGGCTTAATGTTTATGAGGGGTCTGGCCTTCGACGTGCCATTACTGATGCGATATCGAACTCATTTACGTAACCGACACCTTATGAGGGTGTACACTACGCTTGAGTTTTGCTAGGGGTATTTTGCTTTTTGCCTTGCTTCTTGTTGGCACATGACTATTCTTACATCAACCGGGCCTGTTGACCAGGGGACTTGGGTTCGATCCCTATCTTGGACAAATAATTATATGATCAATTTTGTGTTTACTCTATTATCTGAAGTCACTATCACAAATGCTTTAAGCGAGTTAGCTCTGAGTCAGGCCAATATTTATATATATACTAGCTTTTGCCCGCGACTTCGTTCGCGTGGACTTCAGGTTCGTCCCGTCTAGTCTAGTAATAAGTAAGAAATACGGTAACTAAGCACTGCAGAGCCCTAATCATAGGCATATAGGTAGCTACTGCAGTATGCTCCTATAAACTACATTTAACGATCTTTTTCCTTCAGCATAAACATGCAGATTCTTCGCTTTGGAAACACGTGAGCAAGCCACATAGAGCTGACCGTGAGAAAAACATGGCGTGCCCAAATGTAGGCCTGCTACCTTCAAGGTTTGACCCTGCGATTTGTTGATCGTCATTGAAAATGCGACTTTTAATGGGAACTGCAGGCGTTTAAAATTGAATGGCAAGTTGTTGGGTATGATTGGGATGCGCGGTATAAGAACATTGTCTCCCTTGGCTTCTCCAGTTAAAATTGTAGCTTTCACTATATGCCTTCCTAATTCGGTAACTCGCAACCGAGTACCGCTGCATAATCTTGGCGCATCCAGGTTACGCATTAACAAAACGGGTACACCTACCTTTAATTCCAACTTGTGTGATGGCACCCCGGACAACTCTAAAGAGTTTAGGAACTCTACGGGATAACTTGTAGTGTCATCGGATGACATAACTGTGTCAATGGAATTATACACTGATGTTTCGCTGTTTATTTCGGCCAAGATTTTTTTATTTATTTTCGCAACAGTCTCATTTTTTGGTGCCAATATGGTTCTTTCACACAACCAATTTTCGTCAAGAATATTTTGTTGCAGATTCGGAAAAACTTGTTCAATAAGTTCGTCTTCTGTCTCCACAGCATGACAAAATTGCTGTGTGAAAAGAACCATATCTTCTTGGTCGGTGTTTAGGTGGCCTTCACCAATTTCTAGCAGTTTTTGAGCATATGCTCCTGATTCGACATCGCTGAATAACTGGACTCGCATGTTAGTGGTAAGATAAAGCTTTTCAACTTTAGACCACAGATATGAGGCTTTTAGACATGCGTTAATTTCATCTGCTGCAGTGCCTCTCTCGATAACAGGTAAAGTCTGTCTAAAATCCCCTGCCAATAACACTACCACACCACCCATCAACTTTCGATTGCTGTGAATATCTTGTAGACAGCGATCAAGCGCCTCAATGGCGCGTTTGTGTGACATAGTGCACTCGTCCCACACGATCAGCATACATTGTTGCAAGAGGGCGCCACGGGCACTGCTCTTACTGATGTTGCACGTTGGGGTTTCTTCGCTCGCCAGATTAAGAGGTAATTTAAAAACCGAATGTGCCGTTCGTCCACCGCTCAGCAATGTTGCAGCGATCCCAGAGGAAGCCACCGCTAATGCAACTTTACGGTCCTTACGAATTTTTGCTAGAAGCAAATTAAGCAAAAATGTTTTACCTGTACCGCCCGGGGCGTCAAGAAAGAAAACGCCGCCTTTGTCAAGCTCAACTCGTTGTAATATTTTGTTATAAATGTTTTTTTGTTCGAGTAGCAGGCGTGGTTCAGTTTCGCTGACCTGAGCGTCTAATAAAGCAATATCGTAGCTTAGCTCTTTGATCAAATCGGTCGACAACTCTCCTCGACGCTCTGGTGTAGGCATACCGAAGTCGGACAATTTCTTACCGGAAATCGTTATTATTTTGTCCTCTATATGTCTCAGTGCTTCATTGAAACATAGATCATTGTTGACTTGATCCATCCTTTCAAATCTATGCAAGATATCCTCCGATAATGCAGATTTATACTTATCCCATAGTTGAAGAGGATTGGATAAACCGCAAGTGCATATCAATATTGCAAATAGTTCTCTTATTTGCGAAGGAGAGCGACACAGCACTGCCTCTTCCATTGTGGCATCCCAGTGGTTGTCATCTTCCAACAACCCGAACTTCTCACACGCTTGTCGAAAAGTTTCAAGTTCTTGGCCGTCAACTGTTTTTAGATCCAAGAAGCTAGTGGGGCCCTGTACCACATTCAGCAGCATTCGCAAACAGTAACATTCGAAGTTACTAACATGCACTGTGTAAATGCGCCCAAGAGCATCTCCTGCCTTCACACCTGGCCAGCGGTCGACAGGTGTACCTTGTAAACGACGTTTCCATTCTTTCGACGACACGTTCCATGTATAGTAGCGGGGTACGTCAACATAAAGTAATGTTTTTGCAAATGCGTCATTTTGGCAAAGCAGGAAAAATGCAGTTAGTGTCGTCTTAGGTGGTGCGGCCATTCTCTCTCTAAAATTGTTTTCAGTGAAGTAAATCCGCTGACCATTTGGCAGATGAACCGCAAGGTGAGTGACTGTTGGGTGTCTTTCATGCAGAGGCAGACCCAAGATCCGCCACGCTGCTTCGTTACTACTAACATATCTACCGGCTCGATACGTTTGCACCTCATCTCTCGGGTCAATATTAACATTCCCTTGCTGTCGAATGTTAAAAATACCCTGGTCGCTGCCTTTGTTTATATATTTACAAATATATTTTATTGCCTGTACCGTATTGCAGAACTCTACATTTATGTGACAGTTATAAATTTTAGACAGAAGAGGAGAATATGGGACAATCCAGCTATTGTCAACCAATACTTCCTGTGTTCCACCTCGGGTTTTTAGAGTTATCGTACGGCCGCCATCTCCTGGTGCTCTACGCCTGTACAAAGGATAGCCTTTGTCGTTAGTTTGAGTATCTTTTAAAAGCGCCCTTGGATACTTTTTGGTGCATTTTCCTTCTTTCATGCATGGTGATGACGGATTTAGTGCACCACAGGGACCGTGAATCATATTTTTGGTTACAGTATCGTAGAGTTTTCGATCACTTTCTGGATTTGGTATCTCCGCACTAATGACTTCATCAATTTGGTTGGGGCGTAATTTTTCCGTCAACCACAGCAGTAAGTGCACGTGAGGCAGACCCCTTTTTTGCCACTCGATCGAGTACATGAAACACTTCATATCTCCAAATATTTTGCCTTTTGTAAGTAGAGCAACCAATTTTTGTACTTTTATTTTAAATAACCTGGCTGTAAAGTCATGTCTGTCTGTTGCATTTTGACCTGGAATGAGTTCTTTAGTAATTTCTGGCCAAGCGGGATTACATGTCATAGTAATAAACAAATCAGGCCTCCCGTAGTTACGCACGTATGTGAACGCATCCTGCGTGTACTCATGAAGATATCTCGGGCTATTTACAAATGACGATGGGAGTATTACGAATTGACCCAAATTGTTTGGATCTAAATCCGCATCATTCCTGACCGCGTCTTGTAAATGTATATAGTTTTCTGCTCGCAGTTTTGTTTGGTTTAAAGCAATAAACCTTAAGCGCTCACTCTCCACTTTGACATACATGTCCACCAAAAACTGAAGAAAGAGAAGCCTACATCGAAGCAATAAATTAAAATTGTTGCGACGTACCATCATATGATACGCATAAAAGTCCTTGCACGACACTTTTTTGTTCGGTATAGGCTGTTTTGTAACTGGGTTTGTCTGCGGAATATCAAAACTGTACCCCTCTTGTCCTTTCCAAAAAATTATCGGGTACTCGAGAGCATCATAAAATCTATGAGTGTCCGGAACTCTAGTAAGCCGGCCATCGTGCGCCTGAATAACAATGTCCCGAGACGCAGTTTGTTCAGTTCTAACTACTACGGCAGCTATTTCGTTTGTGGTCGGGGCATTGAATCGTCTTTCGTGTTCACCACGTGGTACACGATCTGGGTGTATCACGACCTTGTAATTATCGCTAGTCACTCTATCTTTAGCCATTTTAAATTCATGCACTAAAACGTTGTGATCATGTAGAACTTTTTGTATTTTTTGAACTGTGTTTCTTTCCACACCTGGTACGTACTCAGAACGCCTATCAACTTGTGCTTCCTCATCACCCATGAAATAAACTTGCAAGAATTTTGGTTGCGTATTAGTAGCAGGAAGCAAAGAGCCAATTGTGTGGTATATTTGCCCTTGGATTGTAAAAGTCGGGCAAAATCCTGGCATCGACACAATGTTATCAGCTCCAAAAGATGTCATATGGAAGCATGTATTGTATTTTCTTATGTTTTTTAAAAAACGGCGAGACTCATCTGTTTCATTTGAAAAAAGTTCTTTAAGAGATTCAACTGGCTCGTCTATTGAAGGAAGAACTACTTTTCCTCCCGAACAACACATGCCTGCAGCTTCCTCTTTCCATTTAAGAGCACCGCAAAATCTGCATTCTTTATTCATCGCTTCTATTTTTATAAGCTTGTGGCTTTCGTAATCAAGAGTTTCATCGTACTCAAATGCAGCTTTATCGAATACTCCCCACGCGTTTCTTGTAAATATTAATCGTCGCTGTTGTACCCTTTCAGCAACAGCGCGTCTGCGAGCTTCAGCAGCTTCAACAGTTTCAGTAGCTCTTTGGGACCCTATGTAAGTCGCTTGCTGAAGACGCCGAGCTTGAGACTGTTCGGGTGTCTCAGAAGCCCGTTGAGATGCCAGATATTCAGCGTTCTGTTGACGTCGAGCTTGAGACTGTTCGGGTGTCTCCGCAGCCCGTTGAGATGCTAGATACTCAGCATGCTGTCGACGTCGATCCTGGGACTGTTCAGGTGTCTCAGAAGCCCGTTGAGATGCCAGATATTCAGCGTTCTGTTGACGTCGAGCTTGAGACTGTTCGGGTGTCTCTGCAGCCCGTTGAGATGCCAGATATTCAGCGTTCTGTTGACGTCGAGCTTGAGACTGTTCGGGTGTCTCTGCAGCCCGTTGAGATGCTAGATACTCAGCATGCTGTCGACGTCTATCTTGGGACTGCTCTGGTGTCTCAGCAGCTCTTTGAGCTGCCTCACGCTCTGCTTGTTTAAGCCTTCGCAGTTCGGCTTGTGGAAACGTCTCGTTAAGTCTAGCTACTTTCATAGATCGAGCTTTATTAGAGCTTTGGGAAAGATTAGACTTACGCTTTCGCGGCATAATTCTTAGGTACGTGTTGTTTCTATACTTCCAAAAAATACAGTACGGTAGTTATTGTTATGATTGTACTTTAATGCAATCCTTGCCTATTTAATTAACCTATCTATATAGTAATTCAATTATCAATGAAGTAATTCATTATAATTAACCTATTTATATAATTTGTTATAATTAACGGTAAGTAACCTGTCTATATAGTAATTGAATTATCAATGAAGTAATTTGTTATAATTAACCTATTTATATAATTTGTTATAATTAACTGTAAGTAACCTATCTATATAGTAATTGAATTATCAATGAAGTAATTCATAAAAATGAAGTATCTTTTTGTACGTGTAACTCCTAACCAAAAAGAAATCTGGCAATAACTAATCTTAGGCCTATATTACTTAAAGTAGGCGACCATACGTTTTTATCAAATCGCTAGTGCCTTGAAAATTCGCAAAACGGACACAACCGTCAACGACGTCTGCCCTCACGCGTCTGCCCGCGTTCGGGTCGCGCACTCAGCGATGAGCCACTTCTTCCCCACCGCACCTACCCCGCTCCCTCCACGCCCCGTTCGCCTGGCACCGCTGCCGGTATTTATCACCGAAACGGTATTTATCGCCGAAATTGCTATGACTCTGCATTTTAAATCTGTGATATCTTCGAAAATATTTATTTAATTTACATGCTGTAAAAAGCCATATTGATCTTTATTAAATGCACAATGTATTTAAGATACTTAATTGGATAAGGATTAATACTGTATTGCTTAAAATCGCTTCGTAAATAAGCCATTATTTCTTGTACAAAGTAAAGGATAAAAAATGGTTATTGTGGGTTATTCCTAAGAGATAAACATTTACCATCAGGGACTTTTTTGTAGACCTTTTTAAATTGTACAATACTGTAGTACATTGTTTTGATCTATCTTGTAGGATTCAGTCAGCGTTTGCAATGTAAGCGCAAAAAATGTGATTTTTTACGACCTCACATTAGAAACCTCAAAAATTGTAGCCTATGTGTTATTCTGATGTATAAGCTATATTGTGGTAAAGTTTCATTCAAATCCATTCAGTAGTTTTTACGTGAAAGAGTAACAAACATCCATACATACATACATCCATACTTACAAACTTTCGCCTTTATAATAGTAGTAGGATTATAGTTAATTTCTCTGGTGCTTGTCGTAACTGTAAGAATATTTTTAACGTTTTTATCCGTTAGAGCAGCTTTTAAGTATTAGATTTCTAGCAAACGTTTTATTGTAACCATTTAACCAAACTTTATTCCCGTCTATCATTAGATAAAGCACGAAGAAGCTGGGACTATTAATCAGGCATTGACACAAAAATGGCACATACGACAGTGAAACGCATCATTAATCATCAATGCCACTTAAATAGCCCATAAATGCCCACAATCCACATTTGAAAGGATCGTGAAATTCTTAAACAGAAAATATTTTGTTCGCACGATATTTTTCGCTTTCGACAAAGATTTTTCTATAGGTACATTGTTGTTTGCCAAAATAATATTTCCTATTAGTATCGGTTTAAGGTTCAAAATGACGTTGGAAATTAATCGACTTGGTTTAAAAGTGATATGTGGAAACTGCTCGATATAAATCACGGCGAACAAGATATTAAGCCGGTGGACGGTCGAAGTGACAAAAACTATTGTGCTTCAGCATAATGGGAGATGCGGTTCGTGTGTTAAACTGATGATTTACTTATGAAGCATTTGTGGGCTTAGATGGCGTAGCAGTACAAACATCGGCTTGCATTTAGTAGGGCGTGGGTTTGATTTCCAAAAGCTTATTTAAGAAAACTATGATTAAACGTTATGTGTTTACTCTTCTCATCTAATTAATCTTATTTTTTTTTTGTAAAAACGGTTAAGTCTAGTTTATTATTTCGTTTCATGTGTATGTATTATATATTTGACAGGCTTGATGGCGCAGTTGGTAGTGGCGCAGTTCCTATTTTGTACGCCAGGGGTCGTGGGTTCGATTCCCACGCAGAGCAAATATTTATATAATAATATTTTTGTTTGTTCTGTGTCTGGGTGTTAAATGTATGCATTTTAATTAGTATATTTGTGATTCTTCTGTTGTCTGATGTTCGTAAGGCGCCCTATACACCTACAATAATATTGCACAATATGTCTGCATGCACAATATTATTGAACGTTTAGGGATAGTATTGAAACATTGCACAATGAGTGAACAAAAGATTGAGCGAGCTTAATTTTTATTGGGCAATATTTTTTCTTGCACTGTGTTGACTTAACTTAGCGCAATATTTTTCATTTTAGTTCTCGGAGCGTTCGCGATCGGTCAGTCACGATATTATTTTTTTATATCTTCAGTCTATTATTTTTATCTATCTATATTTTTCGTGAGTGTAAACTGGCCTTCTTTTCAACCATTCTTTAACCTATATGCGTTTTGTTTTCTATTTTAAAAAATCACCAGCGCGGCTGCCGTCAAAACTTCGTCGTCAGACATGTTGCTCGCACGAAAATATTGTTCAGACTGGTTTGTCAATTTTATTAAGAGAATTTATTGAACGTCTGGCACCAAAGGGGTTGTTCAATATTATTGCACAATTAAAGGATTGTACAATATTATTGTAGGTGTATGGGGCACCTAAAAGTTAAATAAGCAAAAACCATTACCAAAGAGGTAGCGTACCGGCTAGCGCCATCTGTTGCCAGCGAGCGGCAGTTTCAATGCAATAGGATTCCCGTAGCCTACCTCTTATTTGCACACAAGACACCCCGCAGCGATGCGTTTTTTATCGCTCAATGAACCGAACTATATTTTGACAAAAACCTACGACAGGCCCCTAAGTGGATTACGCTTTCGAATAGCGATTTCACGTCACATTTATCCAGCTTTTGTCTAATATACACAATACCTTGTTACGGAGGTGTTGTTTGCTATGAATAAGTTTTACGTTTTTTATATGAGATAAGAAGCTTTAAAAAAGTGAAGTTTGGACATCTGGCAGTCGCTACCTTTGAGTCATGAGACGATGCTTATAGTATAAAAAAATAAGTGAGCAATGGTTTTTTGTTGACGCCATGTACGAGTTCCTTCATTTATATGCTATGCTGGAGTGGTTTAGAGCGTCGACTGAGTCTCGAGGGTCTCGAGTTTGATTCCGGCGCCAAAAAATATTTGTGAGTCTGGGCATCCCTTAGTTTGTAACCAAAATAATGTTGCCTCACACAAAAGTTTCTGTTATCTGTTTAAGTTATCTGAATAAAACAATATGCTAATATCGTAAATGGTAATTACTCCCAGGGATTTTATACGCGTGATGTTCATGAAAAATGTTATTTGTTGCTTAGAACCCTAACTTTTAGTGTATTTAAAACAAAAGTTGCCTAATTTATATACCTAGGTTCGGTCAAAATCAGTCAGGACGGAGATTGGTGGATGTCTTTTACCTTTACTTTTACCTTAATTATATTTACTGATACTAGGTACTCAAATCAGTTTTATATCTCTTTGGTGGCGATTTTTATTGTACACTATTATTTATTTTTGCTGTCTGAATCCCTACTAATATTATAAATGCGAAAGCAACTCTGTCTGTCAGTCTGTCTGTTACGCTTTCCCGCTTAACCTCTAAACATAATTTGATAAAATTTGGTCAAATATGATGAAATATATATGTATATAAGTATATGGTAAATATGATAAGGGGTCAAAAAGGGGGATGAAAAATTGTATGGAAGTATCGCTATTTTTAGAGCATGGCAATCAATGGCATGAAAAACAAGTTTCAAGTTTCTAAACTTGAAACTTGTTTTTCATGCCATTGATTCGATATAAATAAACATGACATTCAAAGTTCATATAAGTTTAGGTAAAGAGGTATGGTACCCACAAAAACTATTCCACGCGGACGCAGTCGCGGGCACAACTAGTTCTCTATATGTATAGCATAAGATACGAACCCAAGTTGATCTTCATTTGTCGGTTTTAAGAACAAAACGTTCTCTATGTAACATTTATTCGGTTGACAGTTGGCACAAATCATCATCAACATATCAGCTCATAGACCTCCACTGCTGGACATAGGCCTCATCAAATGTACGCCACATCGTGTGGTTTTGGGCCACCTGGAACCAACGAATCCCCGAAACCTTCACCAGGTCGTCCATCCATCTGGCGGAGAGGTTATCCCACGCCGCGCTTGTACGCGGACGCCACCCTATAAACTTTTTCCCCCTTCTGCCAATAGTTCATCGTACTATGAGCCCTGACCACTGTCAGTTCAGCTTGGCGTTTCGGTGAGCTATGCCGACGATTTTGGTTCCTCTGAGGATCTCCTCATTTCGGATTCAACCACGTAGGGAAACCCCGAGCAAAGTTTTTTCTATCGCTTGCTGAAGCTCTAACGCAATAGATATTATGCGGGTTTTTTACTTTTTCATTTTACATGTGTTAAACTTTTATAATAGATAATATTTAATTACTATCAGTGCCCTGCGGTTTCGGCCGCGATAAATTAAAATACTTTCATAATAACTTGGCACCCTCGGGGTGAGGGAAAGCTTAAGGAATTTTCGTAAAAATATTTTACACGTATTTTATGACTTTCAATGAAGAACCTTTCTACTGTATAATAACTTCAAACAGCAGATTTTTCTATAATCTTGCATCCCCGTTTTACCTTACCCTAGGGGGTAAATTTTTATAAGTCCTTTCTTAGTGCTTAGGTAAAATTCTGTATTTATCAAGTACCTATTAGATATTTTAAGAACATTCCTATTGATAAAAAAACACTGTTTAATAACTACGACTACTCTAAAATACTAGTACTATAAAGAAGAACAACCCGTGGATTTTACATCAAAATTATTAACGCGTCATTTTCTAACATCACATCTGCCTGAATCAGCTGAAGGTAAGCCAAAACAGTATCGATAAAATTCTTGGCTAATATATTTTTTATAAACTTGAATTATGACGTGGTGTTTGTGTGATACCTCGAACCGAAGGCGTTGCATTAAAAACACGTGCAAAAACAAACATAATATTCGCTAACACCTATAAATCAAGCGTTATTATAAAAAGGGCTTGTTCGAGTATCCGTATTGTCGCTTTATGGATGTTACGCCATTCATTACAGGCCATTAAACGTATTATAACGCGTTCACCAGACCACGTAGACCTATCTCGACTATCAGCTCGTACCGTGCTGGGTTTTGGTTAATAGAATCGCAGGGGTCTGGTTGCGTTGGACGCGATACCTCAGGAAGTATTGTTTGGATTCGATGCGACACATTCATAGATCACGAAATAATGGCGGGTGATGATAGAAAAACCGTATCGAGTCGTCTGCGCTCAACTCCTTGGAGAATATTTGAGGCAACGCGTACTTGGTGTGGGTTGTCATGACTTCTTTTATTAAGACCAAGTCGACAAACATGCATACTCACCCCGTGATACGCGTCACAGACACACACACACTACACACGCTTGTAATACCAAGATATCACAAACGCGTTGCAAAAGTTGTGTTTTAAAGATATTATGTCTTATTACCCAGTAATTTCACGCACGCACCCTTCAAACCGGTAAACACTGCGAAAACTGCTATTTAGCGGTTGCTATTTTAGCGGTAGAAATAGATGAGAGTGAGGTACCAATACAGACGACCTTTGGATAAGGTTTATCTCATAGCTTTGTACACAGTACTACATAGACAATATTCATTGTCCTTATAAGCAATGTATACAGTTACCGTTATTAAAAAGACAAATATATACTTAACTAGACGTATATAGATGTATATAACGTCCACTATAATACTTATATATTAACAAACTAGAGATAATGATGAAGTAAATAATTATGAAACATAAGTTTCATTTATAAAAGTCGATCGACTCGATTAACTATTTATTGAAAATTTGCTAAAATAAAAACATCAACATTTTATTGTTTTTTTCTAGTTATAGCAATCATACTGTATTCAGAATTCAGATTCTAGTCATTAGCTTTGGTATATTTACTTGTATATATAGGATATACCTAACTCGATTTCACTAAATAAATCACAATTTTGACATGGACTTATGTTAAATCCGACGAGAGACTTACTTTACCTTATAACAAAATTTGACAACAAAATTGACCTCACCGTGTCTTCAAAAAACGGTATCGCAGGTAGAAAAGATAATATTTTATATCTACCGACAACTAACATAAAATTATGAAGACATTTTCGGTAGTCGCAATAAGCGATGTCTTGTCAGCGTTTTTTTGGTAGGTACGGTACGCACGGCATTATAAGTTTAACCTAACGAAAAATAATTTATGAATAAAATCTTATTTTGGCAAAGTTTAACAAACGGCCAATGACATCCAATAATAACTATAAATGTTACAATTCTATATGAAAGTATATCATATATAACAATCATTCCATATTAAGGATATTATATACCGCCATATGTCAGTTCTGACACAAGGGTAAGCAGGTACCGTTCTGCTCCGCCGGTACCACACGGCTACCAACAGTGTCAAGGAGAATCAAGAAATAGTACATTTATCATCCAGAATATGTAATATGAACATATTACCTTTCACGCTATATTTAAAAACAATATAATATATAATAGCTTCTATTACAAAGTTTAAATAACCGCATGCAAAACTAATTATGGTATTAGTGGACAGGTGGCAGCCGGGAGTGGCGGGGAAAAATCCTAGATCATTTGGACCAAGACGGGGCGCGCAGCTAGTATGAAATCGTCCATACCAATATTATAAATGTGATAATATCTGTCTGTTTTCCGTCTGTTACATTCACGGCTTCACGGATAACGATTTTGAATAAATCCTCCTGAGAAATCTGGTGGACATAGGAAAAGTGTCAGATCGACACCGTGTGGTGGCCGGTGCGCGGTCACCATGCAACTCCATCAGCCATCGATTCTGCCACCACTTACAAAGGCTATCCACTAGGCTATTTGAGGTCTTTAACGGATCTCCTCATTTCTGATTCAATCGCGCAAATATACTTCGAGCACCGCACTCTCGAGCCCGACAGTAAATTTTAAACGTAAAAAACCACTTTTCTCTGTCACAAACGCCATTTTGAAAAAAAACCTTTTAACCTTTTCTAAGGAATGATTCTGGTGTAGATACTGGATACTGGATCCTGGAGAAGTTCGTGCGGGATATGATTTAAAAAAGAGACCAAAGTTAGTTTACAATTCCAAAAATATTTTTGATTTAACTTGAAAAAATTAGAAAACTTGATAGAAACTGCTAGAGGATTTTATTGAGAGTTAATAAAAGACTTAAGTTTTGAAAAGTATATATAATCGAGATAAAGCTTTAAGTGAAACTAGACAGCTGACTGTAGGGTACTAAATACTCGTATGATACTTAAATGTTTTACAATGTTCTCATAATATATTTACACATGAAAATATTAAAACTTTTTAACAAAATAATAAAATATCAGATAGAGACACAACTTTTTTCTGCAGCAATAAAAACTTATTCATTGAGGAAAGATTAATAGTCCGCGAGGCAAACCGTTTTATTCTTTAGACTAACTTTAAGAAACTTTATGGTGTGGAAATGTCAATTTGCAGTTCGGCTTCGACCTTCCATTGTAACGACAGAGGGCGTGACCGAGCCAACCCAACGGAATGGTCCCGATAATATTGTGAGGCACCCAATCCAAATATTTACTTACCCAGAATCTTTTTATTGAAGTTGAATGAACGAATGTTCTTGGTCTTGTAACTTTTGTCAAAGGTTTTTATAAATTGTGCGAACTGAAAGATCATAGTTATTCTAATGTGTAGACTAACGCCCACCGAACTGTGGAATGTGTGGATTTACGTTTATAAATATAAAATGCTTAGAAATAATCCTACTTTTTATGATCTATCAAGATACTTTATTGTTATGTTATATTTGGATAAGGTGCATTGAATACAATCTGTGATTTGTTACAAAATCACTGTGAAATAAAGTCTAGTTACTAGGTCATTGCTTCAAAAATATATGTATTTACCGACACATGTCGGTAACGGATAACGGTTTACTATATGAAGTCGAAAATCATAACAATAGCAGATTTTAGACTTCATAAAGTAATCTTCATAGATTACCTTATACTAAAACCATACCAACATATTAAGCAGTATGTAACTCTTAATTCCACGAGAGCATTTTGTTTTGGCTCGAAAATTAAGCTAACAGCGCTAATTCGAATAATTATATAATAATAAAACTATTCTTAGTTTAAAACAGTGGCATTAAACATAATAATAATAAAAAAATTGGGATTTTATTTAAAATAGGGATTAGATATTTTCTAAGTGAATTATATCACAGGTAGCAAATTAATTAATAATTGTAATTCTACGAATAAACAAACCCTAAGAATACAACAACTTAAAGCCTGGTTCGTACGATTGTTATATTGGGGTAATAATAGGTACAAATCTTATTTTTTTTAATCTAATTATTTTATTGCATACTTATCTCACATTTAGTCTTGTAAAAGATGGAACAACGAAGAAACGAATAGTTTATCTTCGCAAAATGTTCATTTAAAACAGGTTTATATCCAATTAATTAAAATCTGAC
Source organism: Heortia vitessoides (assembly GCA_020976665.1). Lineage (NCBI taxonomy): Eukaryota > Metazoa > Arthropoda > Insecta > Lepidoptera > Crambidae > Heortia > Heortia vitessoides. The sequence goes on from JACJUM010005601.1 coordinate 11,127,765, forward strand.
TCTTTATCACTTATCTTTAATTCGAGTATTTACTTCTAAAAATATGTTTAATGTCAGTTGCATTGGTTCAATGAGGACGAGCTAGACCCGTTTTTTATAAGTCAGAGTGCGCCATCTATATTCGTGAATTAGTAAAAATTTATTCACTGCCATCTAGTTGAATAGATATATATTACGTCGTTTTCGGTTTCAAGAACCAGCATGCTCTCGGGCGCGTCATCCCAGCTTAAAGAGCGATGGCGATGCTGTTGATTACCAAAAGAATAAACAGGTGTCGCTACGGTTGAAAAATAAACCTGTCAGAATAGAATCACGGAATTGCATCTTTTTAAAACGTTTTAATAAACATGGTAATTCTACCTGCTACAAAATTTATTTGGTAGTAGATTACATACATACGGTCCGGATAAAACTCATCACTTACCGATCATAAGTTTCATAAACTGAATTAATTTAAGTCCTATAAAATTACAATACCTATAGATCTGCCAAAGTTAATACCGCAAGAGATTAAGTTTATTAATTACCGCAAGGTCACGTATTGTATTGTAATTATTGCATTTATTTAATCAAGGTTGTGGTCAGCTGTTATCGCTGTTTCAATTTTCATTGCCAATTAAAATTCTAATTGTAACTATTATCTAATATTTTGTGTCATTATTGTGGTGGAGACAAACAAAATAGATGCAATAGAATAAATATTTTTTATTACATAACCGTGAGACGTTAATGAAAAAAGGGGAGTAGAAAAAAATGTTACAATATTTTGTATTTTTTTTTTGGTGTGCTTTCAAAAGAAATTTGGTTTAGCTTTCAAAACATAACCCTAATGAGCAAACGTATAGAAAAGTGTGCGACACAGTTTTGCTTATTTTAGAATTCGCTAAGCACTTTTGTATTCGCTTTACTACTTTTGTAGCAAATTGTATGTTATGATCTCTTAAACTTTTATAATAATAGCATTATAGTAACTTAATAACCATTACATTCGCTCAAAAAACTCATAGGTTAATTAATGATTTTTTTATATAAATTTTAATTTTCAACGATTAACGCTTTTTATTTATGCAGAAATATTTACATTTTTATTTTTTTGTACGACGTTAATGCTATTGAAAAGCTTATATTTATTGTAAAAATACCAGCAAATATTACTATACTACAAAACATATAGTTTGTTTTTAAAAACTAAATACCTATATTTAATAATTGGTACCTACATAAGCAACAAATACGTGGACTTTAGGTATAATAAGTATATGTTATTCACAATGCATATTAATTAGCTATATTATTAAGTTAAGATAATAATACATTCCACCCCACATTTTGTTAGCGGACATTCAAACGCCCTCTTTTAGGGCCAACCCTTTACCGATATATACCGAATACCGATAATTCCACTAAGCTCATCTTTGTCTTTCGTAAAACTCAGCACTGCATATACAAATTTCGTAGGCTGTCGATTTAAAAATAAATTGGGCACTGTGTTCAAGTTGGAATAGAAGCAAATTTGTCTGGGCTGATCTGCAGTGTACCTACTTAGACGACTATTAAATGACGATTTTTTTTTATTTTTACTTTCGACAATATGTTTTGGGATATTGATATTTAGATTATCTTGTCTTTCATAATAATACCACTTTACTATTATTATTACAATTAAATGAAAAATACATCGTGACAGTTATCGGTCATATGAAATAGGTACTTTGAAGCTTATTAGGATGTACCTACTAGAAAATATCTGCTTTATTTAACACTAGTTATATGCCCGCGACTTCGTCCGCGTGGAATAGTTTTTTTGGGTACCATACCTTTTTACCTTAACTTATATAAACTTTGAATATCATATTTATTTATATCAAATGAATGGCCTGAAAAATAAGTTTCAAGTCTCTAGCTCTAAAAATAGCGATACTTCCATACAACTTTTCATCCCCCTGTTTGACCCCTTACAACCCTTATCTCGAATTAAAAAATAGGCTATATCCTTTCTTAGGGTCTAAAGATTGTCTGTGACAAATTTCATCAAAATCGGTTAAGAGGTTCAAGCGGGAAAGCGTAACAGACTGACAGACAGAGAGAGTTACTTTCACATTTATAATATTAGTAAGGATGTACTTGCTTATAAGCATTATATTGTAGCCCAAACGCGATCCGAAATCAGATTATCACTTATAAATGTAGGTACTTACTACAATTATAAACGCCAGAGTATGTGAGTATGGATGTGTCTGAAAGTATGATATTTACTCTTTCACGCGATATGATAAAAATCTAGCCCAGAAACTGATCATAGTCCGGAATAATATATAAACTAATTTTTATCCCAAGAATTTGTACCCGTGGGATAGATCCAGCCTTTTTATATCTATGGAATTGGCGCGATTTCTTTACAAAGTTTAGCTGTCAGCGACGTGGAATTCTTCTCGGAAAAACCAGTCATACAGTACATAGACGATCTAATCGACTAAATAGTCTGGAAGAAGTGCAATATAATATACAGAAGTACGTCCATTAAACTTCCATCACGAATTAAACCTAACATAAATTAACTGATGTCATTCCCAGACAATTAGAATCACAAACTTTATTGTTCGTTCAAAGAGGTGGCGCCACTGTCTAAAGACTGCTTTGGGGTGATGAACGTTCAAAATATTGCTTAAAGACGCTGTTAAGCGATGCTGAAGCATATCCAACCATTTACAATCTAGTTCTATTTGATATAGATAGATGTCACTTAAAAGATTTTGATGTTTTTTATGTCATCTCGATGTCAAGATTTTGTATCCGCCGGAGTCTTAGATATTTATTAATGCCAAAAATTTAATATCTAAACTGTGTGTCATCCATCCACCCGTAATAATATTATAATTGTGAAAGTGTGTGTGATTCTGTTTGATTGTTTGTCTCTTACGACGATATGAAATTACGAATTGACCTAATTTTTAAATGGATACAGGCTACTTATTTGTATTATTAATATATCTTCATCAGTCATAGTGATTTTAAATTAATTACTAATAATTATAAATAGTAATTTTTATCAATTCTTAAGGATGCCAAATATTTGTGTGAAAAATTATCTTCTTATTTCTTTGTATTTGCATTATATTCAGATTGGCTATAATAAATAAAATTATTTCAGAATTGTAAATGCAATTTTTTTATTATTTGACTGTTAGGTTGCATACTAAGTGTCGTTAGAGGCAACCACGGTACCGGAACCGACAGATGGCGGTATAACCATTTAAAACAGCGTAAGTAAATTACAACCTTGCGGAGATGGGCAGGATTACCGTGGCGCAGCAGCCCTCTGCGATAACCACAGCGCGTGCCGAGAATCGTTACGTTACGTTAATTCCGCTTTTTTGGAGTATCATAGGGATCGCATTTGGATCCGCCTATTTTATATGACTCAGTCAACAAACAAGCGATGCCAACGATCCGGTCCGATAGAGGGCGTCACCATAGCCTATAAACGCTTGTAACCAGGATACCAATAGCGCATGCCAACATTGTGGCTTGAAGGTATTATACCACATTAACTAGTAATTTTATTGCCTCTCTCACCCTCCAAAACAGACCACAGCAATTGCGTTTGCAGACGACTTTTGTATGAAAAGATTTAACCTTTATTTAGGGCCTCTCCAAAAATAGAGGATTCTACTTATAATAAGCTGCGCTATACAGGCGTGACAGCAATCGCAAATCGTAGCTTCACCACGGGAATGATGCTGCCCACCCCCACCCAGTGCATTGGCGCCGCGCTGTTCTGGGCGGATAAGCGACACATTGTACTGAGGAAGGTACCTTGCAGATATCACACGTTGTCTATTATGAATTTGAAATGAGAAACGTCAACTGACCTTACTTCGAGTCAATAGTCAATGATTCACAGCGAAAGAGAAATGTTTCGATCGTCCATGTATTACAAATATGAGTCACTCCAATCGTTATGTAGGTGTGTATGTCCGCTTATGCGCTTCGATGTATGTATTTGATCCAGTAAGCTAGAGCTTGTTTTATAATCAATTATAGTATATAGAAATATTATTGTAAGTTGCTATCTAGGTGCCTATAAGAACAGGCTAGACCTAGTTTAGGTACCTAAGTATCAAAATGTATTTTAGTTTAAGTTACCTTTTGTTGTTAAATAAAGTTAGTATTATTATTAAATAGCGTTTTATCTTCATTATACCAGCTTCTACTCTTCAAGAAAGGAGGTTTTTTGCCCATTATGGCCGCGCTGGCCAAGCGTGTTGGCAAGCGCAGAGCGCAGCTAATGCGACAGGGATGCTGTTGCCCACCCCCGCCTTTGCATTTGAGCTGCACTGTCTTGGATAGATATGCCGCCATCTGTCGGTACTGAATCTTTAGTCGCCTCTTACGACACCTGGTGCAGTGGGAGGTACTTTTCTGTGGGGTACCTTACGGCATGACACAAGAGTTTATATTGTACATAATTTTGTGCACACGGCGACTGATCAACTTGATCGAATATGACAAACTATAACAACTAATTTTAAACAAAACGTCCTATTTGAAGTTTAATGTTAATAGTGATTTTTGGTAGTTTTATAAAATTACTTTTAAAACTGAGTTTATTTAACCTTTTTTTGCACGATTTTAGAAAATATTGTGTATATAGTTTGTGTCGCTTTAGTAACTACAACACGAACATGTACTTGATCTAGCTATTATACATTTTCTCCCAACACACTATGTTATAGTTTTCATACGTTAACAATCTATTAACAGAGTTACAGTAAAAAATACATTTATGATAGGATATCAAATGTGCGTAACGAAACTTCGTTCGACTTAAGTTACGAACAGAACGTTGTCAAAATTTAATCGGGTCTGAGTAGGTACAATAGAATAACAAAGGGTACCTACTATTCGAAAGTGGCTCCAAATTAGCATTTCCCCATTCAATTATGGACCTTATTGTAATACAATCGGTTTATGAGAATACATATGTATGTCAATACTTGTATTTATAGTCCAAAATGGAATGCAACTATAGCCGGATGAATGGATCACGTGCTGCTCCATACGTATAAGTTGAGTAGGTCTGTTTGTTTGTAAACAATCGGCCTAGTTAGGGTGCTGCATAGTAATTTAGGGATGTTCGCTGAGGGTGACATTTATTGTATAGGACTCAGTATTAGTAATCATTGAGTAACAGGAATAGTCTTGATAGGGCTGTTAGCACATTCGGTAGTGTTCCTATCTTCTCGCGCTAAGGTCGCTGAGGGAACATTTGTTCATAATGTTACATATAATAATAATAATAAATTATAATTATAATAAATTCCTTCAACATTTCAAACTTTGACCTGACTCCGTGGTAAGTCGCTTAAAGTACTTGTGTTACGGACGCCAGACAACAGAGGAATCACAAATGTACTACTTAAATACATAAATTTAACACCCAGACATAGAACGAATAATATCGTCATATAAATATTTGCTCTTTGTGGGATTCGAACCCACGACCCTTGGCACACGAGATAGGATCACCACCGGCTGCGTCATTGGGCCTGTTGAAAAAATAAATAAACAAACATAAAAACAGTATCTATATTAAATCAATACAAGCTAATTGCCGCAGTCACTTAAAGGTTAGCTCTGCATGCAATGAGTGTATATAACTATAATATGATAAAGTAATTACTATAATTATTTGAAGTTAAAGTTGTCTGAAGTTGTCAATCATATTTGGTCTGCAAATAACTGATCCGTTATTATCATCACATCAGCTATAAAAAGTCTACTGTTGGACATAGGCCTCCCAAGATAAGTGTTTCGACAATAATTGCTGCGCTGGGCAGGCTTGCAATAGAGCGCAACTTCGCGGCGAGGAAGCTGTTGCTCATCCCCGCCCTGTTGTGTTTAAGTTATTTGGGATGGATAGTGGTATATCCATCCCAAAAAGGGCACAGAGAGAGTTATTATTCTACTCCGCCAGTAACCCTCGGCTTTACGGCACGATAACTGTGTATATTTTTATAAAATTTGTCATATATGTCATTGCGTAAGTTAAACAAATCAGTGCAAAAGTTCACGGCCTTCGTAAGTCTGGGAACGGGAGAGTTGTCAACATGTCCAACATTGTCCTTTTTAAAGAAGGACACAAAGGACTGATATATTAATATGTCGATATAATAGCATCAACAAGGCCACCCGCCATTTTAACAGATACTAACTTATAGACGAATAAAGAGTACGAGACATGACTTACAATGCGGGCCTCTACGGATAAGTGACTTAAGAAATTACTAATCTGTAATTATATTTAAGTATTCTTAATTTGAATGAATCTATGAGTTTATAACAGATAATTTATGTAATGGTTTATATTATATATATTATTGAAAGTACAGATTCTGACCACTTTAGTTTCTAAGGGACTATAACCTTGAATCGCATAAAAATATCCACTCAGTACTTATCACGGATTCTACGCATACGGTGTGCGGTCTTTTATTGTAGGATGATCATCATTATTACCATATCAACCTTTTTAAGTCCACTGCTAGACTTAGGCTTCTCATACATCTAACCCAACTCCGTGGTAAGACGCACAAGTTAGGATCACCACCATTTGTGCCATTGTGCCTGTCAAAGATGATGTTAATAATGTAATTGGAAGAAAAATCTATATATATATATATATATATTTATATATATTCTAAAACGTGCGCCGTGTATAGGTACGCACTTCACTACGTGAATACGTCACGCGGCGGCAACACCAGAATCTTAATTAGAACGGGGTTTTCTATGCGTCAACGAACGTTATAATAAGATAACTGGTTCGCAGGGCTGGGCACACCTCTTCATTTATTTATTTATTAATTTTTTGATTATAATGACGTTTTGTAGGCTAACAGATGAGCACACCCAAATCGCTTACAAGACGAAGTCATAAGAAATTTTTTAATTATATTAATAAATTATTAACAATAATAATAAACAAAACAATAAATATTATACAGGTCACTTTAAACTAAATACACTTACAAAACCAATTGGGGTCATGTCACGTCGACCAAAAAAGCATATGCTCAAACAACGTACACCATCAGCGAACAGATCAATGTTCTCGTTCTGAGCGAGCATGTCCCCGCGCCGCCTCAAGTCCGTCGGCGGTCAAAGGCGTGCGCGTGGGCACCGTCATCCTCATTTGACTGAATACATCCGCACCTTCCACTCTATGATAAATTACGGATATAAAGTGCACCAAAAGTTGCAGTTTAGCGAGCAAGTGTATCTAGCCCCGCCGTACCGCATACGAAAAAGGACGGGTATGGGGAAGGATAATATCCGTAGGACTCTTTTTATATAGTCTTCATGCAAACTTTTATTGTAGCTTTTTAATGATGGTGCTATATTTTTTGTCCCTGGCATCCCAAATTGCCGCCCCGTACTCCAATTTACCCGTACAACGGTACAATACTCTAGGCACGGACTTACTATCGAACTTCGACGATGTTCTTAAAATGGAGCTTAACAACCTACTCGCATTTTTGCATAAGCTAGTCACGTGCTTGTGAAAGTCCAACTTATTATCCAAAATCACTCCTAAATCCCTAACGTGTCCGTTTCACTGCACACACCCAAATATAACTTGAGATCGCCCGCAAACATAATCTCGTATTTAACAGTTTCAGGCAAGTCGTTCACCATAACAAGAAATAGAGTAGGGCCTAACGTACTTCCCTGACTTACTCCAGATCGAGTATAGTAGATTTATGACTCGAACCTACCCAACCTCACAAATTGACAGCGATCCCTGAGGTAGTTTGCGTAAAACCGCAAATGACCAGGTGTAAAACCTATCACCGACAACTTGATTGCGAAGCAACTTATCGTTAACGGCAAGATCAAAAGCTTTCTGAAAATCAAAGTACGCGGCATCGACTTGTTTACCCGAGTCATCTCTGACGAAACGTAATCAACGAAAGACCCTAGGTTAGTTACAGTCGAACGCGATCTACGAAAGCCGTGCTGACTATTCTGTAGTAAACTATTTAGTTGTTGGATAATAGGAGTATTGAGTATAGATTCAAATATCTTTGCAGACAGCACTGCAATATGTTTTTATGTCGTAACATCAAGGTCTGATTCTCCGCGCGGCGTCTTGACCGACGAATCTTCAACCAGATTATACAAAGGATCCTTTATTTATTCCCAAAATTTTACTGGTTCGTTAATAATGGGTTTTTGTATAGTCTGTAGGTGTTTCAGATATGCGTTGTCAATAAGTTTTACGTATACCTTCTATATTATTGAATTAGTTCAAGATTAAATTCTTTGTATCTTAATTTATATATTCTTTAATTGTAATATTTCGATTTTAAATTATTAATAATGACAGCCGTGAACAATTTTTTATATATATACTTATAAAGCTATTTTTAGGTGGTTCATAAGAATCTATAGTTTTGTATAGTTTATGATAAAAGACCTGGACGGCACTCTCATCACAAATATCAAATACCTCGGTCCAATCGATTGTACCGAGAGCAGAGTACAACGCTTGAAAGTCCGCCCAGTGTCAGTTCCAGCTGGGGTATGCACCTGGTCGCGACGCATATTGCGCCGACGGCGGTGTTATATTGCTTGATTTCCACACTTTAGCGCAATTGATATATCGAGAGCGGGGTGATATTTATCAAGTGGCACGAAAAGCTCATTGTTGACACACACCATGACCTGATCGGACACCAGATCGCCCAGATCGAGATCAAGCATAGCTATTTGGATCATATAATTGGCTAAAAGCGCAAAAACATTCGAAGTAAGTCATAACGTTTACGCTGCACGAATTTAAAGTCGCCTAGTGATAATACATTTATGTTATATAATATATTGGCACATAACATTTTCTATACAAGTCAAAAAACTTAAATAATACCTAGTGATCTTTAGAATTAGGCGGTAAATACACAACAATACATAACAATTTTGCATTTATACATTGCATATCTTATTATAACAGTCTTCAAATTTGGAACGCAACCCACCTACATTTTGGTAATTTGAATAGTTTTTGATTTATATTTATGAGTTGCGTTTTTTATTGCGTTTCTCGTTTACCACGAAAGTTCTGACGTCAAATATACATAAATCAATAGACTATCTAACGACATTATTTCATCTGCTAGCCGAGTAGGCACTCCGAGCTTGAAAGAGACATAGCTCCCACGCGCTTTCAATTCCTCCACGGAACAGACATCCTCTCCACAAAAAGTTGCGAGATGCGCACGTAAGGCTTCAACCTTCGTCACCTCCAAAACATAATAAAGATGAAGGAACCGTTTTCTTTTAGCCGCTCTTAGCGAAGTGGCTCCAGGGGATTCGGAGCCCCGTAGAACTCCTGGTGACGATGTTCGCCCTCGAATGCGCTTTACTTCGGTCCATCTCTCTCCATTGGGTTCATTTCTCACATTATTTAACAGGGAATGAGTTAATGCTTTACTGTGCTTAGCAATCGAGTCGTTAACCTCAGATTTGTTTTTATTAGTCGTCACATTTCTAATGTTAGCATGCGGAGGATGTATAATGTTTTTCCTAGACTCATTGTTGCGTCCCCTGCGATTAGGAGAATCTCTATTTTTCGAGTTAACTGAATTTGAGTAGGGTATATGTTGACAAATTCCACTAGTTGATTTTTTTATAATTAGTCCCTCAAGTGAAATTTTCTGAGCGCTTGAAATTTTCTTTAATAACAATTGCTCGTTCATGGGCACAGCTGCGAAATCATTGTTTGGGGCTCCTTCATAGTAACCTACAACTCTTCTCTTACTATTTTCCTGAGCAAGTTATGGTCTTCGCATACGCAGCTACCAGGTTTAACACTACCACCCCGACGCGTTGGGACATTCTCAAACTCACACTCCGACATCGTATATCGTATATAACAGGCGGCGGAACGGTAGACGGGAGCGTGAAGCGGTGTGACTCACCTCGATCGACAGCACGTAGCGCCGACGCAAACGGGCGTTCCAACGGCTTAGTTCGAAACGTTTTACGTGTTATATTGAAATATTCACGACACTTGAACAAATGGTTTACACAGTTCGATAGTGCAGGTATGTAGCTTATTTTCAATATATGACACAACAAGAATAATTGACTTTGCCACAAAGTAAAGATAAACCGACAGAGCAAAATAAAACAGGTCTGGTACGAGGAACGACCACCCTCCGAAAAAGGGATCTCTTGAGAATTTATTTAAAGTCTATATATTATTCTACACATTATACAATGAAATCTGTTCGCTTATATCTTTTAAACTACTTAAAAGATTTTAATACGGTTTCCAGCAGTAGACGAAGTGGTTCATGAGGAAGATTTGTATATATTTTATCTAGTGACTTGGATAATTAAACTGTTATTAAATTAGTTTGAAGACCCGTCTGGTGCCGGCATACCAGTATTAAAGTAGGACAATCAATGAACTATTTGTATAAATGACCTATAAAACTATAATTTCGTCAGGGTCATTTGTGTAATATTTTAATAAGCAAATGTATAGATTAAAGCTTTTGGTCTGGCGTAGTCCATTTATCCAAGAAGGCTTTAGGCTAATAATATCCTGCTTCGACCAATATGAGCGAAGCAACCATAGTACCTAAGTGTTGCAAATCGGTAAAAAATATTTCTTTTTGAGAGCTTCCATTGATTGCGCTACATAAATGTTTCAAGTTACACCAACATTAATTATAATGGATTTGTTTCTCTTCCGTCATCATCAAAAACCGTTCCTTTGACGGGCCCGGTCATGGTCATTAGGGTCAACAACATTGCGTTTGTAATAAAAAATCGTAAATATTTATTATTTTGTATGCTTCGTAACGATTTGAAAACGCTTGTACTACATAAAAACGAACAATCTATGCGAATATATATGAAATTTGTTACCTGTTACGTAACTCTACGATAGTAAATTGAGTTAATATATTGGTTGAGAATTAAGTAAAATAAAACATAACAACTCACAAAAAGCAAAGAAATAATAATTGGACGTGACTACATACCAGATTATATACCATACTAAAATGTGCTGGTCTGTCTGTCGCTTAATTACTTCACATCTCTGCTAAAGGTCCAGAGGATCGCAAGACAAAGTCAACGTGAACGGAACCGCAAACAAAAGTCACGCAAGTATATTATTCAATAAATACGACGTCATAATGAGGCACTAACAAATCCCGATTACCCGAGTTTGCGATGCGTCAATCGCGTCTATTAATATTTCTAACCGGTTTACAGGGCTGCGCACTTTGCTCAGAAATACATTCGTCACTTAATGTTCTACAAACAACAAGGTCGTTTAACTAAATAGGGGAAAACGTGTTAGCTTTAATCATATCACATTGGGATCCAATGATTTGACGTGAAAGTAAGTAATTGGAATCATTATAAAATATTAATAAAAACCAAGAATATATCCGGTTCAGTAGAGTCGGTCAGGTTCCGTACTATCATCATAATCATCATTGAAAAAGGGGGATATTTACCCATTATTAGTATTAATGCGCTGGGCAGACGTAGTCGCAGAATGTCTGAGTTGTTTTGCGTTTAAGATCTCTTGTTTTAAAATACTTTAGACTGTATATACCGGTGGACTACCTAGACGGAAAGTCTCGCTAGCATAACGGTAATACAGTTCCCTGGCATGAGATATTAGCAGGTTCAAATTCCCCTTGAAGCCTGAGGCAAGTTGAATTTTATTAGCAATTATTATCTTTAATTTAATTTCAGCATTTTAATGCAATAGCCGTGAGGTACCGGCCGAGTAAAATAGTACCTCCGTCTCTACCAGGTGTCGAAAAGGGCGACATAAGTATCAGAACCGACAGATGGCGGTATATCCATCCGAATCAGTGCAGTTCAAATGCACAGGGTGGGGGTAGGCAGTAGCAAATCCGTCGTAAAGTTGCGCATGGCAATTGCCATGCTTGTGCAGCGCGGCAGTTATGGGCGTAAGACCCCCTTTCTTGGGAGGCCTAGATCCAGTAGCGGGCTTCCAATGATAATGTAGATGATTCTAATCCATAAAACTTCGGAAGTTATGTTTTATTACTTCTTCATTAATATTGCTAACACATAAAGTTTAACATTGTTAGATAAGTTAAATAAGGATGGCACCTGAATAAGTTTTGTTTAAACAAATAAATATCTTATAAGATCATGGACAATTTTTAGGTTATAAATTCCTGCCCTAAGTTGTCATTCACCGCCATTACTGAGACGGATTCACGTAAACCCAACATTTCGACTTGGCATTTTAGTACCAAGCTCTTAATTACCAAGTGATTTTATTCAACTAGTGTTGGGCAGCGCAATAATTTTTTTATTTTATTTTTGTAAAACCTAGGGTTTAACCAAACAAACGTATAATCTGTATTAATATGGTTTGGCTTTTATGTGGGATACGTAGTCTCGTGCCAAGGGCCGATTTTAGAATCATGGTTTACAAGTAACCAAACCGATTGCATGACTGCATCATAACTTTCATGCATCAATTGTTTTTTTTCTTAACACTGCTACGATTGAAATGGTTTTGAAATAAAAATCAATTAGAAGTACTAAACACGTTTTTATATTGGCACCAAAAACTTATGACTATATCACCTTTAGCTTAATAATGTACTTCAAGACTAATGTATAAATTATATTAAAAAAAATCACCCATAGATCAGTCGCAAAATAAAACATTCTACCAACTATTGAGAAATTACAATGCAACTTTGATTATAAAAGTGTGGTGGTTGATAAATCAATATCTTACGATCAATTTTCCCTACCCTAAAAATATAACGAACTTTAGATAATATGTTTGTGCAATAACTCTCTCTCGACGACTCTTACAAATCTCGATCAGCCTCTAGTTAACTATGCGTCAATCACATAATTTAATATTGCCACCTGACTGGATTGCAGGGATGCCAAAAGGAACTAATAATATATATTTATTTATTTATTGAGCCGTGGGCCGTGAGGTACTGGCAGAGTAGAATAATACATCCCTCTGTACCAGGTGTCGTAAGAGACGACAAAGGTAGTAAAAGGCGGTATATCCATCCGCAACAGTGCAGCTCCTAGGCCTATATCCAGCAGTGGACTTCCAATGGCTATAATGATGATTTATTTATCTATTAGAAACATTTAGTCAAGTCGAAGTGGTAGAGGTCCGGGCACATATCACGCATCATGCACTCATGGCTTATAGTAGAAACCAATAATTTTAGAGGGTTCCAATGTGATGGTGTAAATAAACACATTATTTTGCTATTACATTTCAAACGGTGGCTGTACCCAACGAAATAGATGAAAATAATGTATATCAACTTTAAAGGGTCTATAAAAGAGTGTATGATGGTATATGTATTTCTCTCTAAGATAAACCACAATCGTAAAATAAATGTACTGAAAATGATAATCCGATGCCCTCATACTGGCACTCTACATTCAATCGGGCATATGGCCAATAATAAGCCCCCCTATCCTCGCCCCTCCTCACCAATGATGTGCTGGAATCGACGTAAAAAAGAGGTTGTAAGCTCTTGAATTGATACCGTGAAAATGCAGCGCAGAAGGTCCACAAGATGACCATCAGATTGAAAGCTCAATCTGTTTGGGAAACTAAAATTTACTTTAATTTCATGACTTTCAATGAAGAACCTTTTATTATATTTATGCTGAATTTCATTTGAATAACATCAAAAATTGGGAAGTTCCATACTAGCTTTGTATCCTTGTTTTCCCCCTTAAGTGGTGAATGTATAACAATACTTTCTTAGTGCTCCCCTTTTATTTAAGGATTTGTTATAAAAGGAACTAAATTACATGTTTAAACTATAAGGGTTAGACCCTTATAATTAAGACGTTATTTTAGTCAGCTTCTTTTATATGTATATGAAACAAATAAATTATTTCAATTACCCAGTTAACATGTTTTACCAAGTAACTACTACGAAGGTTAACCATTATTTAAAAGATGAAAAAAATATATTATATTAAAGTTTCTAATGAAGAAATATAAAATAAATGTTATTAAGGGCGGCAACCCTAATTGTTCAATAGTATTCGCCTTGTGCATGTTGTTAAGAGATTTCCACTTAATACTGCACTTATTGTCTAATTGGAAACAATAACACAGATTTATGAGTACTCTATTAGATCAAATCCTGTTCCTATACCTTGCTGAAAATATATTTTGACAGTATATATATATATATATATATGTATCAGGTGCCTATAAGAACAGGCTAGACCTACCTAATCAAAATGTAGTTTAGTTGAAGTTTCCTTAGTTGTAGAAGTTTTAGAAAGAGTCGACCAACAAACTTTTGATCCGCGTTATAGTAAGCGTTGCTGCACTCACTCAAATATAAGAAGGATGTCACTAACACGTTGTCAACCTTATTACTTGCAGATATATGTCACATTATCCAGTAATTTCACTGCCTCTCTCACCCTTCAAACCGGAACAGTAATCCAAACACTAAGTGAGGTACTAATGCTGACAACCTTTGTATGAGATATACCTCTAGTATTTACCAAAAATCCTCCGTAATAAAATACACAAAAATGTCGTGTCTTAATCAGTTTTAAGGAAAATACATATATACTAGTCTGCAAATAGACTAGCATTAAAGTAGGACTCTCAATTAACTATTTGTTTAATGACCATTATAATAACATAATTACCGGTTACCAATGACCCTGATAACCTTTGTTAGGTTCATCGGTCATTAGTGTAAAATTTCAATAGAAAATCTATACAAATAATTTATACTCATAAAAAAAACGCCAACCAACTGTGTTTTGTGAGACTTGGCAGAGACACAACACAAAATATTCTTTATTCAAGTAGGCCCATTACAAGAACTTTCAAATTGTGAAAACAAAAAAAACTAGAACATTTTAGAAATATCAAGTATTAAATTCTATTACATTAATAATATTGATGACTGTGATTATCCCACGGGATCATCTAACATATAAATTACGCCAACCTTAAACTAGTCTGCCGTCATCAGACGGGTCTTTCGATATTTAATGCTGTTTCATTACACGAGCCACCAGAAACTAGTGAAGATAAAGGTTTTCCATTAACACTACTTCTACTACACCAGTGTATAGAGAATTGGTAATCTGTACAATGCTTGTAGAGGATCTCTGGATGTTTTCATTTCATGTCTTTATTAAATTACAAATCAAAAGTAAATGTACTATTGTAAGTAGAGTAAGTGTTTATATTTTTATTATTTTTATAATTTTATGTGTCTTAAATATATGCTTTATAGAGCTAACTTTTTGTTTCGCACGTGATGTTTGCCTTTAATTGATTGTGCATTAAGATGTTTACAGACTGGAAGCGATTATTCTAATACTTATTAATTTTGCTATCATTAGCGTGATAAATAAATAAATAATATATAATAACACTAAACGATTAGCGTTAATGAGACCCCTAACGGTATTGGCGCTAATAGACCATTGTTGTAAAACAGGTTGAGGCAATTCCATTCCAGGCAGTTTTATCACAGTAATTTAGTATAAGGGCGAAAGTTGTGTATGTTTGTTACTTCTTCATGTTTAAATTGCTGGATCAGTTTTAATAATATTTAGTATCTAGTAAGCTGATATTTTGGCGTAGTACATAGGCTACGTTTTACTACGTAAATATATCTTATTCCCATTGGAAAATCGATGACAATTTATTTTTTCCAAAAGCCGCATGAATCACTAGGACACATTTAGTCATATATCTTTAACACTACGGTACCACTGTGCCGTGACTTCGTCCGCGTGCAGTAGTTTCTTTGGGCACTATACCTTTCTCTTTAACTTATATTAATTTTGAATGTTATATTTATTTATATATATAAATCAAAAGCCTAAATAATAAGTTTCAATCTTCTAGCTCTATTAATAGCGATACTTCCATGCAACTTTTCATCCCCCTTTCGATCTTTATAAAACTCTTATGTAGAATAAAAAAGTAGCTTATGTCCTTTCTAAGGCTTTAGACTATGTACTAATTTTATTTAAATCGGTTCAGTGGCGTGATTGCGTAACAGACAAACATAGAGTTACTTTCGGATGCATAATAATAGTAAGGATACTTACACAATTAGATAACTAGTTTAGTTTGAAAAGCCCTTTACAACTTTTTGTAGAGGGAGAACTGTTTAGCTTGTTTTCAAATCGTCTCTCTTTTGTATTTTAATATAACATATTCTACGTATCATTATCATTACAAATACATACATTTGAAGTGTCTGTTTGTAATATTAAAATAAATGCTACCCGCACTACATAAAACAAAATACACATATATTTTTTAGTTTTTATCTGTCTATCTGTATGTTTGAGGTAATTTCTGAAACAGCTTTACCGATTTTGATGAGACTTCCACTAGCAGTACATTGATATAATATTGAGTAACTGAAGCTATATAACATCACGCTACAACTAATAGACACATCTGGTGGTGAGAGGAATTACAAATATAATACTTAAATACATATTTTTAATGCCCAGACACAGAACAAACATAAATATCATCATATCAATATTTATCTTGAGTGGTTATCGAACCAACGACCCTTGGCACTATCATCTACCTTATACCATCAGATAGGATCACTACCATCTGCGCCATCGGGCCCATCAAATATCAATAGGAGCTGAGCATCAAACTAAAATGTGGCAAAACGGGCGAAAAATATACGTTTTGAGAGCTGTCGTGTGCGCTAAGTAAACGGTTGAAGTTACGCAAAAATATTAAAATTGCTAAATAAAATTCGTCGTTTAAAAGTTTTTGCAGTTTTATTATAATTACTACCAGTACCCGCAAATTCGTCCGCGTAGAATAGTGACTGGGGGTGTAGTAGCCTTTTCCCCGTTTTTGCAACATTTCTCACTGACGCTTCGCTCTTATTGGTCTCAGCGTAATTATATAGCATAAAGCCTTCCTCTATAAATGGACTATCTAACAAAAAAGAATTATTCAAATCGGACCAGTAGATCCTGAGATTAGCGCGTTTAAACAAACAAACAAACAAACTCTTCCGCTTTATAATATTAGTACAGATGTAATTTCGTTCTTAATTTTTGATGTTATTATATTGCAATTTTATAGAATTTTATTTAATTGCATTTATTTTAATTATAAATTGAAACTATGGACCTTGTCCGAAATAGATGGATTATATTTTATTTAATTTAAAATCACTATTTCACGCATACGAAGTTGCGGGCTCAACTAGTTATAAAAAAAAATCGTGTCACGTGGTTTTTCCAGGATAAATTAGACAACTGAACTATTTCTATAAATTTTTGCTTACTTTACTTACTTACTTACTTATTTTTTTAACTAAGATTGGTATTTCCTGCACCGCTGCCTTCACACAAACCTTATCTACTATATCGGTAGAATCTTCTATACTAGCTTAATAATAAATGAAGTAATATTAATATAAATAAAGCATTGAATTGTGAAAGGCACATCAATTAATCATGTGGAAAACATAATTAATGTTGCAAACGTTAGAAGGCGCCGGTTTTCCCCAATGTCACCAGTCGTCCAAGGCCGTTGTGTGGAAATATTCTAATCCACTCGGTATTATGCACTTTGCGCGTCATCACGGTTCACACGTCCTCAATCAGGCAATTCCCAATCAACGGAATCACCTGCACATACCTATATTATAAATATTTTTTTAGACTAAGTAGAAGAACAAACATACATACCGCGTGACAGTAAGCGTCACCGCTAGTCACGTAAAGTCACAGTAATTATCTAAATGGAAACAATAATACAAATTTATTACTACACAATTTTATCAAATACAATTATAGGACGACCGAGACGAACATATTTTAACCAGGTATAATAGGTATTAAAGAAGGGCTAGGTCGGAAGTACCAAGAATAAACGAGCGTGTATGAATAGACTATTGCGAGTAAGGAAGGCGAGAGAGGTATGTATCCATTGTCTCTACCTACCCCGATGGGACACAGGCGTAATGTATGTATGTATGTATGTAAATCAAAGATTTTAGGTAATCCCTATACCCTGCTGGCGATCTCTTTGATTTAGTCTAAATATATTTATATATATTTAGACTAAATCAAAACAAGCTTTCACTCCGCGTAATAGTAAGCGTCACCGTAGTCTACAAACGCTCGTAATATCACAACGATATCACTACCACGTTGCCAGTCTTGTAAAGATATTATGTCACATTACCCAGTAATTTAACTGCCTCTCTCACCCTTCGATCCGAAACACAGCAATGTGAAAACTGCTATTTGGTAGTAGAAATATATGTAGTGGTACCAATGCAGACGTAATGACGATCTACATCATGCAAACTAGCGTCTCGCCCGCGACTTTGTTCGTGAGGAACTCCTGCCAGCTCCTGTAAGATAAAATGTGCAAAATCTCGGTGCCAAATCCAAATCTGTAAAGCCATTCCGGAGTAAAAGAGTGACAAACAAACATACATCCACAAACCTACATACATTATATGGAATTAATTATTATATTTGATATTCTTTGTTACCAGAAATCCGTATCACAAGTGTTATAAGCGACTAATCTCGGAGGCAGGTCTGAGATGTTTTAAAAATAGAAAAGTACTAACAACCTTTACGTTATAATTACTTCACGTTAATAAGGAATAAGGTTAAGTATGCTCCGATTTCGTTGAGGTACTTAGAAAAATTCCTATTCGTTCCAGTGCAGTGGAGCTTTTAAAGCTTGTAAAACATTAGGTAATACACTTTTTGTTCATACAAACGTTCCCATCCCGTTAATCCCGTTGAACCCGTACAAACTTGATTTAACAAAAACAAACAACGAAAGTGTTTGCATCGTGATCATCTCTCACACTCGCACGATGTAACCAGAGAATCTGCTTTCAAGAAATTTAAACGTGGTCAATTGCCTTAGGAAGTAAGAGTTATTCATAGATGCGTCATGTCTAGGTTAATTAAGTCACGGTCAACTAGTCTAAAGTTAAAATAAATTTTCGCCCGTGACTAATTGATTGATTGTGATTAACTTTATTTTAACATGAACTTTTGGAACTTTTTTAATCAAAAATAAATTCCATCATTTTCAAGGAACGGTAAAAGTGTATCAAACAGACAGACAAGTTGTCGCATTTACTGTATCAGTATGGATATATCCTGAATATGCAAGAATATTCTTCCAGCTAATGTCAAAAGTGTATTTTCAATATACACAACAGAAGGACACCACACCAACTGGTGTATAGAAGCGGATTCGCTAGCACAATCGTAGTGTCTTTATGCGCTAAGGCGTAGGTTGGATCCACTTAGGACAAACCTGTTGTCCGATAAATGCTATACGCTACTAATTTCCGAGTCAGACCTACGTAGGATATGCTGCATTAATATTTTTATTATTATTCGCTTAAATTTATATATAGCTTGCATCTGTTGATTATTCCCTATGATAGGCAAACGTGGTGGCAATTTTACTGCCCTTCTTCGTCATGTTATAAGTAGATCGTAAACTTGCTTGCTGATATTTTTGAAAAATTCCTATAAATTTTATGAAATAGTTGTCCCATATATTGGCACATATAATAAAATAAAATGTTATGAACTTCTAATTAATATTATCAAATTATTCCAAAATTATCAATTAGCTGAATAGCTGCGATTAATTTAAATTAAAGTTCTTACCTTAACAAAAATCTAAAATAACTTCACCAACGCAAATTTATATATAATTGGTATATTATCAGTGTTGCCAATTTTTATTCTATTTTATTTGTTAATGCATTGCGAATTTGAAAAATCTATCGTTTCTTTGGTTTTTAAAAATAAAATCAAACGTATGTCATGTGAACGTATTAATTTTATTAACCATCTGTCGGATCCCGTCGATTCTGAATACAGAGACAGGTATTATTTTATTTATCCTGTACCCCAGGGCTAATATAATTGTATGTTATTCTGTAATTATAGTCTATATATTTAATATAATCATGCTTTACATACTATTAGCGTTTGTAGTATTTGCAGGATAATAGCAAACTTGCAGCGGTATTGATGTCGTTAAAGTTTAGAATGTGAACTAAAAGGTAAACCCCCTTTTATATGGAATCTTCTCGCAATTATTTCTTACTTACGTTTCCGCATTATCTGCATAGTCTTATTTAAATGTCACTGATTGCTAAAATAGTCTTTAAGGAAAAGTCTTATTTTCTTATTTTAGGTATTAACTCTTTTATATTATTATTGAAACACTCTGGTTTATTGCTAAGTAATCCTTTTTATGTATCAGCTTTATTGATAAAATATATATAATTTAAAGTTTCTCGGCATAAATAATATATTTAGTTATATAATTTAATAAGGCAAATCGCTTGAAAGCGCTCTAAATAACTTCGCATTCTTTTTTTTTAGTTTATTTCTGCATGACTTTACCCTTTCTTTACCCTTTCATCATCATCATCACACCAGGCATTGAAAGTCCACTGATGGACATAGGCCTCCCCAAGAAAAGGAGAATGTTGTCCATAGTTGCCACGCTGGGCAAGCGTGGTGCAATCGCAGAGCGCAGCTTTCGCGACCGGGATGCTGCTGCCCATCCACGCCCTTTGCATTTGAGCTGCAATGTTTTGGATGGATATACCGCCACCTGTCGATTTTGGTACCTTACTCATCTTACGACACCTGATACAGAGTAAGGAACTATTCTTCTCTGCCGGTACTTCACCCCAGTGCCGGTACCTCACGGCAACTCTTTAAAAACCATAAAAAATAACCATAAAAATAACATAAAAATAACATAAAAATAACATAAAAATAACATAAAAATAACATAAAAATAAACAGTTTTTATTGTATTTTTTATAATAACAGTTTCTAATATTCCTTTTTAAAGTAAGGTGTTTAGGTTATCTTGCGGCAAAAATTGACACGATTGACTTATATTTTATCTAGACTTATACAAAATCAGACTATTTTTAAGCCACAAGACATACCACCTGACTATCTGTCTCTGTTTGTATAGAAAGACTGTATGCATTGGCGTAGCTAGTTAACCGACGGCTCTGATGCGGAAAAAACGACGTGCTGTCTAATCTGGCTACTATGAGGTAAAGAAAAATATTTCATTAACAAATTATCAATTTACAGTACAATAGCAGCGCCCTGCGGCTCACCCACGTTAACTTGATGAACTTTCATAATGGCTTTGCACCCTCCTCTTACGCCCTTAAAGAATAATTTTTAGAAAAAATATTTTAAACGTGTTTTACGACTCGAATTTTACTAGGATTAATTTAAAAAAAACAGGGTTTAAAGGGTGAATTTTCAAAAAGCCTTAGTGCTCCCTTACGTAATGAAAGGAAGTTAAGATGCTGCATTTATATGTCAGTCGGTCTGTCAGTTTCTCCTTTTATATATACAGACTACACATAAGGTAGATCTAATACAAAAGATCGTCTAAATTGGTACCTCACTCTCACCTATTTCCCCGCCAAATAGAAGTATTGGCATTATTCTGTCCGGGTTGAAGGCTGAGAAGTGAAATTGCTAGGTAATGTGACATAATACCTTCAGATGCCGAGGATCACATTACTGAAATTTAACGAACTATGGACAAAACAAGCATATGTCTCTGAAACACAATTAAACATGGTACGACTGAACATAGATTTGTCAACGAGATAAGGTGAAGTTTTAAAGCCGTTGCACACACAGCAACAGATCAACCTACCCAAATCTTTCACTTCCTAAGTAGTTTCACCTCCTCTCTCGCCAAATGAAAGCCGGACATCAAGTATATTGGGTAGGTATAGGTAGAAATAAGCAAGAGTAAAGTATTAATGCGGACAGTTCTGTATCGAGGTCTATCTTTAGTAAGAATTTTTTGTCATACAGGTTTTTCCTGATTCAACGGAATTACGTACTCTCTCATTGCTCATGACATTTTTCGCACGGAAAATATATACACTCACAAATTTGAAGAAATACATGCAGGAAAATCTTTGCCCAGGGGATTTACTTTAAATGACTAGCATTTGTTTTACAAGCAATTGGGTTTTGAGGAGTTAACGAAATTAAGGAAATCAGTTGCAAGGTAATTGAACGTTCAATGATTACGATAGGTTTATTTAAAATTATGTTTTCCAAGTCTACAAGTGTCCTTGTAAGGTTTTTATTGTCATAAACATAAATGCACACTGCAATGAATGAGTTTATATTTTATTTATTCATTTGAGTGTCCAAGATATACCGGCAGATAAGAATAAGTACTTACCTCCCCTGTACAAGTGTGGTAAAAGGCGATTGAGGTACGGGAACCGACAGAGGCGGTATATCCACCCGAAACGGAGTAACTCAAACGCAACAGATATTCCCCATTTCTGGGAATAGGATACGATAAGCAGTGCATGTTCGTATGGCTGCTATGACGGTAATGAAAGATGATGATATCTATACTAATCTTTATAATTAGGATGATAAATAAGGATTTATTCTGATATTATTTTAATCTATATTTCCGCTTGAGTTTAAAATAATTAAACCACAACATGTGCCCATCGGTTTCATACACACAAAAAATAAAGAGAAGAATATAAAACGAATAATATGCAAGTAACAACTACAATGACAGGTAGTACTTACTCCTTTACTATTCTCTGAAAAATCGGCAGTGATTGCGCGCGTCTGATCGACATAGGAAGCGTATTGTGGAATGAACCGGCATATTAAGAACTAAATTCAACAATACATTATAGTGGGCATTATTTAGTCAATACACAAAATGTTTCTTGTGTTGAAGATTGATATTACTTGTTTGCGCATTATTATAAATCGAATCAAACTTATAAATCTCATTGTATAATAATAAATATACTTTATTGAAGACTAGCGACTCACCCCGGCTTCGCACTGAGGAAAAAAATAGTCATTGTGGTTTATCTCTAAGAGATAAATATACCATAGCGGACTTTTCTGTACACTATCCATACTTTTATCTGTCTCATCGGATTCACCCAGCGTTTGCAATGTAATCGCAAGAAACATATTTATTTACGACATCACATTGGAACCTCTACAAATTATCAGTGTTCCTCTACTACATTGTTGCTGTATCATTTAAACATTCCTGGTGAACTCTATTATAAAAACCGAATCAAAATCTGTTGCGTAGTTTTAAGCATCTAAACATATATAAAGACAGACAGTGGAAAGCTACTTACTATGTAGTGATACACATGTATATACCTCTTTTTTAATTTAGGTGCCTATAAGAACAGGCTAGACCTAGTTTAGGTACCTAAGTATCAAAATGTATTTTAGTTTAAGTTACCTTTTGTTGTTGAATAAAGTTATTATTATTATTAATTGTTTTTATGTCGTTCCTTTTTAATTATAAAAAGTGATAAATCTACACATCCATAGAATTTATTATTTTATATTAGTTTTCATTTCATACACGTAGGTTTCTAATAAAATATATGTATATATATATGTAGTACCTACATACAATGAGGAAATACTAATTTATGAATATAATAGAGTTTTAATATCTGTTTGTAATGACGGAGTAACTATTTTCACAACAATACACAACACAACACAACAAAACAATATCCACCCGTAACAATCTAACTTAATCCCCGTTGTGAAAACTGCGCTCTGCGCTTGCCCAGCGCGGCAAATACGGGCAATATTTTCCTATCTTGGGTAGATCTATGTCCAGCAGTAAATTTTCTATTGCTGATACGATGATTTTCTATTAAAGTAAAAAGTAAACAGTATTGTTAATGCATGATACTGATGGGTTTATGTATAAGGTTAATTCTCGGATTGAGTCAGTATTTTTTGTCTCGAGTGTGATCTCTGTTGACAAAATTGATATCGACGAAGTCCCTGGTCAGTGGAACGTCAGGAACGATTGCTAGAGACCGTTGAAGATTCTTCAATAACTAAATTATTGAGAGACGCAGCTCCCGGAAACATCCGCTGCTATCGTTGACGTCATAGGGCGCCATAAAGTTTATCACGCGCGTCATTTGTTTTGTCAGAACGGTGATAAGGACATGGTAATTAGGCGACATGTTTCTAACAGGAACTTTAAAACGGGGTTAAAGAGCAATTGTTTTACTCGTTAGAAATGTTTCGACTTATTATTTAGACAATAAAAAAAATCGACTTTACATTGTAATGAAAAAAACATGTTCCATGAAATATAATTATTATTTGTTTTCCATTTTATTTATTTTTACGATTTGTTGGTTAACGTAATGTTTTCACATATTATTTCATTTTAGTTTACTAACCCCTAACTAAATAATATGATTAATAATATAACTGGTGCTTGCCAGTAAAAATTTGTTAAAACAAAGTTTTGTAGTAATAATATAATAATTGTTCGTGAACCAATAACAAGTAAATAAAAAAATGAATAAATAGCTCATGTTGTTCACCGAAACAGAAACTACCACACTAATAAAGTCCTGTTAATCAAATAAAAAAAAATCTGGTATAAATAGTGAATAAATTCACACACATTGACCTGATTTGGGGATAAATCGCTTAAAACACTAGTGTTACGGACATCAGACAACCGAATAATCAGATATAAAGATAATACTTAAATACATATACTTAATACCCAGACACAGAACAAATACAAATATACGGTACAATCCCGATTATCCGAACATCGATTATCCGAACATCCGATTATCCGGACTCATCTGTCCAATATTGTCTTGTTACTGTCCCGCTCAGATCATTTGCGGGTCTTCTACTCAATGTATCTAGACAGGGGAAAATCGTCATAAAGCAAGATATGTTTCAGATAACATCTTATAATCTTTGCTAAATTTCAGATAAATTTATTTAGACAATACAATAAAAACAGATAGTTAAATGACTTTTTGCAAGTGGAAGTGGCAGATAACTGACGTACCCGTAGGTTCTCAATTAGTGACCACGTACAAGTACAGCTTAAGACGTCCACCCACAAGGTGGATCGACGATTTGACTAAAACGCACTGGACGCCGGTACAATTGGAAATCACTTGGGCTTAGCTATGACTTTCAACAAAATCAATTCAAAATGATTTTATTTCCGAATAGGTAATTATTTCTAACTAGGTATTTTATTTCAGGCAGAATTATTAGTATTATCAGAATTATTATTAGTACCTTACGCAGTATCTTTGTATATAAAAATTACGGGGCATGGTGTTTGTCCGGGATTAACTTCTTTACTACCGATTTTAATATATATTTTTAGGCTTTCTGTGTACAATTTGATCTGACTTATGAAATAGTTTTATCTAATTGATTTTTATCATTACCATTTTGAATTATATTTTAGTTTACATCTTAAATTATAGTCGTAACTTTGTTTATAGGACAAATAGGTATATAACTAGTAAAAGCTGGACAATGTCAGGCGGGAGAGCTAGTGTTAATATATATCGACGGTCATAAATTAATTTGTCGGAAGGGATAATGTGCATGTGTGTTCACAGGAAGACCAAAAAAAAGGACAAAAAAAATTGTTTTTACGTTATTATTTAAAAAGCTATTATTAATCTGTTTGTAACAAATACTATTAAAATTAAATCCTCTGTTACTTGAAAATATTAACAAAAGTCAGAAATTTTAAATACAAAAATGTTTGTCTATATGACGATTTCAATACGCCAATTAAATTTCTAACCGTCTATATAAAAGTTCATATTTTGAAAGCAGAACCGATTTTGTAATCATTAACAGTGCCCCCTAAAAGTAACTGTTAAAAAAAATAATTTTCTTAGGAAACATTGCAATAGCACTGAAATTAAATGAAACCAAGAAACACGGAGAATATAGTTAGAAAAATGAAAGTGTCAAGAAGGATACTGTCATGCATTTACAATATTATACAATATAATACCTTCAGCAACAGAATACTTGAACATACTATCAATAAAATCTCCATATTTGGCAGTAGATTTCATATAATGAATTCACACATGTTAAAAACTCAAGCGTGGATAAAGTCATTCAATTTTGTAAACTAAAACGTTTCTTTATTTCTATTTTGTTCTCCCTTTTCTTGGTATTTACCATCCTTGTTCTCCTGCCACTTCGCTCTCCCCTTTTTCACCTTCATCGTAGACATTCCGTTTCATCAGATAAAAAAATATTTCACATTAGATTCAAGTAAATAAAATTTATCCTTCACGATATTATTTTATTTAAACTTTTATTTTATATATATATCTCCTTAATTTGAATATACTACTTACATTTATATGTACTCCTTATTACAACTATGAAAATTATATAAAATGATTCCTAACACACAACATCGCATACATTGAAATACTGAATACTGATTCTGTAATACGTCGCTTAAAACACTTGTATTACGGACACCAGGCAGAGAAACCACTGATACTTAAATACGTATTTAATACCCAGACACATAGCAAACAAAAAAATATTGGTTGTTTTAATGTTTCTCCTGGATCGAACCCACGACTCTTGGCGCACAAGATCACTACCATCTGCGCCATCAGGCATTTCAATGATAACAGTCTCAAATTAAAATAAAAGTGTATTTACTGTTGCTTACGTAAAATACCTAAGATAGAGCATTAAAAACCTCATATTTCTCTAATAGCTATAATATTTTCAAAGCTACGGTGTTCGGAAGTTTGCGGAATCGACGTAACCGACACGACCTGCCCCAACAATCTCGTCCAAACTCAGATATTTCACTAAGCGTCCGTGCTAATTGTTCAGCGCCGCAAAGCAACCATGGCTGCGGTCGACGTCGCACGCCCTCAAAAATCGTCACTGCGGTTATCGGGTCACTCAGACGGCAGCCTGTTACGTAATTATGTCACGTGGTTTCTTTATTTGAATTCCGCTTGAGGTTTCCCCAGTCTATAGTAGTTTAATTGATTCATTGATCAGCTAATTAAAATTTTGCTTGTCTTTCATTCATTATTTTGATTCTACACTCAATATATAATGATGCTGAATAAAATGTTTTAATGAAAACAAATGACTATCTATAACAATCGTACTAGAAATATGGTTCAATATCCCTCAAGTAGAGCAACAAGTGTTGCCGGCGTTGCGAAGCGAAGCGACGCGATACGCAGCGTATACGACGCGCCGACGAAAGCGCGGCATTTTTCCAACAGCCAGCGACGCGTCTTCGCGACAGTGGGCGGGCCGCCACGCCTACCTCGCACCACGCCCCGCACTTTTCTTAAGACAACTCCCTCTAAGCCTTCCTTCCTAATACCTTCACTTTGCGAAAAATACTACTGTAAAACTATAAATAGATCGCTTAGCGTACTCAATCAAGTGAAAACCTGTCACATAGTAATATCATCACAAATGTATATATCGATTATAATTCGTTTCACTAATGACTACTGACGTTATTTATAATTAACATTAAAATATTGGACGACAATTATTTAACATTTCACTACTGCGAAAATAGTAAGCAAAAGTTTTCAAACTAATTAACTAAAAACTTTTTCTTCTGACGAGCATCTATTCAGCTATAGACATCTCACTCAACACTAACCACAGCGCTCTAGAAGAGCGAGATACGCAACGCATCAAATCGAAAAAGCTCATAATATTTCCCTTTCAACAATGGATCCAAACAAAAATATTTAATGGCATAAAACTTGCACGCGTCCCTTTCACACGTCGCCATTTAGTATGGGTGCGAGCGGGAGGAAAACGACGCGCATTTTCCCGACAAATGAAGCGTGGCCAAACCGCAGATTGACCGCAGAGAATGGAGGCAACGAGTGACAGAATGGCGGCGATTCAGTAGTAGAGAGTCGCGCGAACTGTAAACACGTCCGCAGCCTCCGTCGAGCGCACCTGAGTCACCGTTCGCGCCGCGCCGGGTACCTGTCGACGACGCGGACGTGGGGCCTTACGCCGCGCGCTGTTTACGAAAACTACTACCGCTCACCATTGACGCAACGCGCGGGAAATATCTTGAATAAATTAACTCTCAGCTGATGTTGACAGCCTGCAACTTAGTACCTTGCGCTTCTGAGAACGTCGGCCGGAACCTTTGACACGATCACTCGAATGCCTGAGATTTTGGCCAGTTTACTCTCGACTTTGGGAGACTCGTGACTCATCTAAAATGACGAAAGTTAAGTTGAAGCAGCTTCAAGGTCTGTTACTAAAATAGTGCGTCGAAGACCGAATCGAGGAAAATATTTCTTTATAAAATTATCGTTAAAGCGCACAAAAGGACATTGTACGTGCATGTGTGCTAAAACAATTGTTTGCGTCGTAATTGTTAGTGAATCGTCCGATGCCAGAAGGGGAAAACAATTGTAAATAAGGAATAAAGAACTGTATATTGATGAGACTGAACACAGAACAATTATAAAGTTGAAACCCAAAGAAAAACTTAAATAGTTTATTATTTTACTGATAAACGGGTAGTACCGTGTATTACTCCAGTTCAGTTTACGAAAAGTTTTAATAATAATTAAAGTATTGACAGTTTGGTTTTTAAAGTGCCAGGAGCCCATAAGTGTAAAAAAGGTTGGAACAATAAGTCTGATTACGGAAGGCAAGTTAAAGAATTCCTTAGGAAACATTTGCAAGTGACCTTGTCGAACGAAAGGCGACAATTTAGCTGGTTTTCTTTCCATTGCGTATTAAGTGTGTGGTTGGAGAAAAGTTGGTGGACAGTAGAGTGTGATGTGGTAAAGGATGCACCTGCCGTTCGAGTCGAGGGGCCGGCGCCGCCGCGACATGGCTGAGCTGGAGCCCTGGTGGATGAAGAACATCATCGACGAAACTCGGGCAGAACACCCTGACTTAGGTAATCTAATTTAATTTACTCAATAAAAGTTTCTAAACTTGTAAAAACTAATTAAGTGTATTAGCATATAGCGAAAAATAGATATTCTTATATTGTACTACTATTGTTCTCAGATTCTAAAATATTTACTAAATAACTTTACTATTAAATATTTTCATTTTAATAAGCAGCAACGTTTGCTATAACTAATTTGGGAATATATATATCATATATAACTGCTTATAGTAAATATAACATTTAACAAAATGTAATTTGAACTTTGTCAAGTAATACAATTTTAGAGAAAGTCTTAAAATTGTGTCTATAGTGTTATCGTTCACGAATCAAATCGAACGCTTTATATACATTGTAAACGACACTATGAGGACTTGTAGCTTTGCAAGCTACTACTTTCTTACATTGGTACATCCCCAACTAATTATATAATTTCGTGCTGTATTTTTTCCACGCAAAAAGAAGAGATCGCTTATGCTTTTCCCCCAGTCATTTGACTGCCTTAATTTTTGAGTTTTTATCCATATTTTTTTATATGTAGGTATACGGTATAGAGTATTATTATTATATACCTACTGTCGGTCAGCCAGCGTAGTTTAGTTAATTTACAATTAATTATATTCTCTCCAATCAATGATGCTTGCTATTTTGATAGGTATTCATTACAAAATAAACAGGATATCAAAAATAATAGATAATTCGTTACACAATTATTTGCATCTTAAATTTTAATTATAGTACTGCAATCAATTTCGAATTACCTACAATACCAATTTGTGTTAAGTAATTCCGAATAATTTAAAAGGCTGTATGGAATGAATTACAAATAACTCTCACTGGTATTATTCTGTAAAGGTAAACCTAGAAGTAGATCTCTGTCCACCTTCACTCTCAATTATTTCATTCGTGTTGCCGTGTTATAGTTAAAAGGTGAGAGAGACAATGAAATTTCAGAGTAAATGTGACATAATATCTCCAAATCGCCAGGTTCGCGACTCGCTAGCGTGATGATATGATAACGTTGTGAAAACTCACGTCTACCGACTTTGTTGAAGCTAACACGTAAAAATATACTAGTTTTTTTTTATCAAATAAGTATGATAAAAAATCTTGTGTGTATTTTGATTAAGTCAAACAAATTTCAACGATATTTAGAAATATTTGTGTATACTTTAAAGCTATCTATCTGTGAATAGACATTGATAATATATTAGGCATAATAGGTGGGTTGGGATATATAATTGTTGGCCTTATAGCATAGAGCAATTTCTAGACTTTCTTCTAGTAGATTGTTAAATGAAACATGTTAGTAAAACAAATTAGGCAGTTTGAATTGTACCATGGATGTATTCTAAAATTAGGTTTTCCCTTCGATTATATTCAAGGATTTTGAAGGTTAGGTAGATAAATACTTACAATTATTATTAAAGAATGATTGTAACTTAAAGATAGTAGATGCCTATCTAAAGTATATAAAGTTTATTTGCTAGTATCCGAAACCACTGAGCCGCAACATAGGTACACTTTAACGTCACTTTAGCAGTTAGCTAATGTTATGAGTACTGAAAAAAGTCTGAGTTAAATGCAATGTCTACGTATAAAAATTTGTTTCAAATAAATCACAAATTTCACAAAATATCGCCCTTACAAAAGACCTCAACGCATTTCTATCCCTAACACAGAACAAGACTAAACACAATATTGTCCGACTAACTTGGGAGAAGGCTTTTCTATCACTATATTCTGTGAAATATCATCATCATTATATCAGCCGTAGGAAGCCCACTGTTGAACATAGGTCCCCCAAGGTAGGAGGTATTTTGCCCATAATTGCCGCGCTGGGCTGGTGTGGTGATTTCGCGACGAGGTTGCTGTTGCCCATCCCCACCCTGTGGTATTTAAGTTGTGCTGTTTCGGATATACCACCTTCTGTCGGTCCCGGTACCTTAGTCACCTCTTACGACACCAGATACAAAGGGAAGTACTATTCTACTCTGCCGGTACATCTCGGCTAGTATAGACAAAACGGTGACCTATAAAACGTAGTCCGCGGTTTTGTATGTCTGCACATATGTTCGCCATTAATTCTAAACCTACTAAACATATTCTCATTCGGTTTCTACCAATACACGGGGTTTGCGAAGGTTTAGTATAGTTACAGAGTAATATATATTGACGGGATATATTGATGGCGCAGATGGTAATGATCCTATCTTGTGCGCCAAGGGTCGCGGGTTCGATGCCCACCCAGAGCAAATTTTTATATATCGATATTTGTGTTTGTTCTCTGTTCGCGTGTTAAATATATGTATTTAAGGAGTATGTTTGTGATTCCTCTGTTTTCTGGCGGCCGTAACACAAGTGCTTTAAGCGACTTACCATGGATTCAGGTCAATCTATGAGATGTTGCGGGAATTTATTATTATTATTAAATACAATTTATTATGTTATAAAGTCAGCAAACAGCCATACGCTGGATGATAATTGTTACTGCAGCCTATAGACACCCGTTGTCATCACAAAAATTTATCACTAGTGTGTCGCCAACTTTGTGAACTTAAAATATAATGTCACATTTAACCATTCATTTCATTGCCTCTATAACTCTTCAAACTGAACACAGCCAATGCAAATACTGAAATTTAATGGTGGAAATAGGTAAGAATAAGGCGAAAAATACAGACGACCTTTGTAAGAGGTTAATACATGTATGTCTATGGTTGATAACGGAAATAATCTTGGCCACATGCTTTATCTGTAGGCAAATGTGCGCAAGTCACTAACAAATTAACCTATATAACATTATGAGTTAAAACAGTCTACATTTTAACCCAACATTCACATGCATAACAATTCAATTTATTAAGCATTATTAACGCTCCGCGATTTCACTCGTCTAATTTCCTACTCCGTAAGAATATAAGTATAAATGTAGCTGTATCTGTAATATTAGTATCGGCAATATACATTGTAAATAAAACATAAATAACTGTACATATTTTTATGACAATAAGAAATAAATATTTACAAATTAATTACAATAGCCATTCAACTTAAACACTATAAATTGAATTCAAAAGGGTTTATGCTTTTGAGATGTAAAGTTATAAAGTTTGATGATGTCACAAATAAAATAAATACCTATTAATAAATTGTCTATAAGCAGAGAAGAATATATTTCCAGTTATGTTATTAATTCGGTATGACCTAGCAGTTTGATTCATCATCTTACAGCAGTCTGCAAAACGTCCACTGCTGGACATAGTTTTCCCCAAAGAGGGGTTTTCCCATTTGTCACAATTGTCAAATGTGGTGGCTATCGCAGAGTGTAGCTTCGCGACGAGAATGTTGTCCCATTCCCGCCATTTTTAAATTGAGCTACACTACTTCGGGTGGATATAATACCGCTTTCAATCGGTTCCGGTACCTTAGCCGCCTCTTACTACGCCTGGTACAAGGGGAGGAACAATTCTAATCTGCCGGTACCAACGGCAATTTGATTACTAGAACTATATTCATATTTGTGAGAAAATTAAGAAATATATAAAAGGAATAGGTGCCTATAAGAACAGGCTAGACCTAGTTTAGGTACCTAAGTATCAAAATGTATTTTAGTTTAAGTTACCTTTTGTTGTTGAATAAAGTTATTATTATTATTATATAAAAGGAACATATTTTTGGGTGTTGTAGCTACTTACCTATAATCTACATATTTTCAACACATAGGTACATAAATATTGACACCTAGATAAGCCGCTTAAAGCATAAAAAAATACATATTAAGCAGAAATATTCGCCATGTAAATGTTTGTTCGTGGCGGGGATCGAATTCATGACCGTTGGCGCACAAGATAGGGACCCTATCGAATGCGCCAATGGGCCTATTATACTGCAATACATACATACATAACGTCTGTAGGTAGGTAATCCCATCAGGGTAGTTAGAGACAGGGTAGGCAGGGTAGAAAGAGATAGAGATCCACATCCTCTTTATACGCTCTTGGCTTACCTATGTCACTCCCCCACTCTCATTAGTCTTTTCATACACGCTCGTTTATTTTTGGTACAGGTCAGGCCCTTCTTTAGTACCTCTTCTACCTGGTTAAGATATTTTTGGCTATTATATCTTATAATGACAAATCATCGAGGAATTTGCACGTTACTTGACGCAGGTCATCGTTTATCGAACGGCCGTTCCTTCCTAACCTTTTAGTACCCGCTGACCTTATAGTTTCATTTCGATTGCCAAAAAAGATTTTGCTTTGGCAAAATTTACATCGAATTGACATTCACAAGCAAAAGCTGAATCTCTTAAGAAATCGATAAATTGAATAGATCTTTAGTACTACTAGCATAATTTTACAAGGAGGTCTTTTGTGTTTTATAATAAAAAAATAAATTCTTACAGCATTTCATATGTACATTGATTGATTGATTCCGTGATAACTCGCTTAAAGCACTTATCACGGAACGTTACGGACATCAGACAATAGAGGAATCACAAATATACTTCTTAAATACATATGTTTAACACCCTGACACGGAACAAACATTATTTTCATTATATAAATATTTGTCCTGGTCGTCAAATATAGCTGCATAGTATATGAATAATAATTGAATTTAGAAAGGTTTAGTGATTGAGTCTCGTAAATTAGATAATTATAACTATAAGAAAAAATTATACCTACATCAATTAATTTTTAGTTACCATTGCGCTATATTCTTATTTCTCCCTCCTATTCTTCTCTAGGGCTTCATTGTATATAATACTAGCTTAACCGACAGACATTTTCCTGTGTAACTTTACTTAAATATTTATCATAAAACGAATATTGCGTTTAAGATATAAACTATTCTATCCCTCAAGTAGGATTAACACAGTAAGGACACAGTAAGCAAAAAATTACTAAAATTGGTTTAGTACTTCACTTACTATAGCTACGTTGTCTACAACGTAGCTATATCATTTTGATATAGAATGATATAGCTACGTCTATACAGCTATATCATTTTACATGTATTTCACATGAAAATTTCTTCACACTTCCCCTAATTTCAATTGCATTCTTTTACAATGTTGTATACCGAAAATATGCTGGATACAAATTTTCAGATTTGGAAAATGACAATTTCTATTAAGGCTAATATTATAAAGGTAAAAGCTTGTATGTTTGTTGCTCTTTCAGGCCAGAATGGCTAAACTGATCACAAATTTGGCCTAGATAGGCTAGAATTTAGAATACTTTTTAATAATATTGGATCCTAGTACCCAATACATATTTATATGATGATATCTGTATTCGTGCAGTGAGATGCCGGCTAAATCGTCCTATTCAAGGTTTAGTAAGACGCGACTAAGATACCAGAACCGGCAGATGGCGGTATATCCATCACAACCAGCGTGTCCAACGCGGCAATTATTGGAGAAATTCTCCCTTTCTTGGGGCCTATGCGCAGCAGCAAACTTCCAATGGCCGATATGATAATGATGATATATGTTCGTTCTGTGTCTGGGAGTTCAAAAATATGTATTTATTTAAGTATTATATTTGTGATTCCTCTGTCACCTGATGTCCGTAACACAAACACTTTGAGCGACTTATCTCAATAAATTGATATGAATTTGTATTCATTTATCATTATTTTCATTTTTTAAAGGTATATTTTCCAGAAAGAGTCTATGACTGGCAGTTATTAGTGTGATAAATCTACCTCATTCTAACGTAGAGATTTACAAAGGCTACTCTCGTTCCCGAGAAAATAAAACATCAAGAAGGACGCTACATTAAACTTTGATTTACGCGGATGAAATATAGATAAAGATAGATAGTTAGCATAAGGATATGTTTCTTACCGAAAGCGTACCCAAATAACATAGAGTTACTCAAGATAAATAACGTCTCGGTCCGTCATCGACCTATCTCCGTGGTTGGGCAGTGGTCGCTCTTCTCACTTCTCGACCGCACTCCTTGCCACATTGACCTAGTATCGTGTAGTCTTTAGTACAAGCTTCCGTAAATAAATAAGCCACAGTCATCTTTACCTCAGTAATTTGAATTTAGTGGTCAACACAGTGAAATGACGATTGATGAGTTCATACAATCATTTGGTAAACTCCTGCTCATTCACAGCTTCAACATATTATATAGACATATTAATAAATGTTTATAGCTATTGTTATATTTTTTTATTACATTATACATCGTACTATTACGTTTTATTCATCATTATCAAAGCTGCGCTCTGCGATTGCCACTAAGTAGGTATACGCAGCGTGGCAATTATGGACAACATACCCCCTTTCTTGGGGGAGGCCTATGTCCAACAGTGGACTTTTAACGGCTGGAATGATGATGATCATATCTTGCAATCTACGAAGGATTAAATAAATATTGTCTGAACCATAGTCTAGTCTAGCACCTAAATCAAATTTACTGTACCATAGACTCTAATTATAAAATAAAGTTTTCGAAACCATAGATGAAATTTTAGAACGTTCTTGAAATTGTTTATCTTTAAATGTAATTCGTAAGCGTCGGAATATTTGTTTATTGATATAATAGATGGTATATTTCGAGAATAAACTTTAGCAGCTGGTTGCCGTTTTCACTCAACCACACTCCTTGCCGCGGTGACCCAATAATTTGTTCACAGCCCCCCAGCTTCCGTAAATAGAGAAACCACAGTAACTAATGTTTTTACGTTGAAGTCCGTTAGTTCGGTTTTTGATGGATCCGATTTCATGACCACATCTTAATTTGACGTTTGATGCCCGATTAGCACTCAATTCGTACGAATTATTTTTAATAGTCTTATTAATTCAATAAAAATAATTGATTAATCTATGAATATACATACTATATGATCTAATGAGCTAGGCTATTTCCTCCAGCCGTGGAGATATATATATATATATATATATATATATATATATATATATATACAAGATTTCACTAAATTCTCGATTTATATTAAAGTCAAGCTAACAAAATGCTTTTAACTTTTTTTCTCATTTCAAACTCAGGCTATCTCTTCCGATAGGACGTTATGACCCCCTCATAAATAATAATGAAGCAGAGTAAATAGACTTTACTACTAACCACCTACAAATATGAAAAATAATCATTGACCCAAGCTCCTATTACTAGTAATCCTGGGTAAATGGGATATATGGGATAACCTTATCAAAACCATCGACAATTCTTAGTCTTTCTTAGAATCATGAAAATATATAGATAGATATATCAAATACATAGGTGAAAATTAAACATCGATTAAACGGAGCTTGCATTCAATTAGTTGAATAATTTAGTGAACGAATGTAACGATTGTGTATTTATCTTTATTCTTAAATTTAATTCTAAACTACAAGTTTAATGTAAAAATTAAATATTCTGTAATTAAGCATTTAAAGATTAATTTCTGCTGTATTTTATTATCGACGTGTTTATTTCATATTTTTCCTTTTACAATCAAAGGTTTGGGTTAAAACACTTACAAAATGTAACTGAATCATGTTATTTGATAATAATTAATAAAATAATAATATATACACACGCGCAAATAAGTGAAATAATTACGACTTATTGGTAATGTCAATTGTGTTTACTACTAATAAAATTTGTGTCCATTCTTTGTAATAAACTGTTACATAATATTTGTCAAACAATGGAACTTTTTACTTATATGGACAATTCTGCGTTTAAGTATTAAAAATAAATATAAGTCACCTTGTTATGTAATTAAAAAGTAAAAATTACATTTTGAACTTTGTTCCTCATGGTCCTACGGTTAAATACTTTGAAAAACAAAGAATCTCTCCCTACCTACCCATCCTACAACTGAGCCTAATACCCAAATATTTTATGGCGGTAATTCTAACTATATCAAACTATAATCTAATAATTGTATGTCTAATAAAAAGTTTTTATTGTACTTTTTAACCAATTTATTTATGTGATTTGATATTGGAGCAATTGTTTCAGAATTGATGATAATCTGATAAAAATAATTTATTTTAATCTTTGTTAAAATATATCTTAATTGCTACTTATTAAAAAAGTTGTTGATAAAATAAATCTGTGTATATAATTATTAAATGTAGATATACTTATTAAAAACTGTTATATTATAATTTTACTATGTAGGTATATTTAAATAAGAAGTGTCACTCAGTAACACTATCATTCTGTACATCATTCAAATAAACGATGCTTACTTTTCAGAGCAAATTAAACTTGAAATGAAAAATTAAGCTATAGGGTCTGTAAGTTTTAACCGCTAAAGTTAACGACATAGCCCAGCGGATAAGCAACTTGAAGTGACCCTCGACATGGCACATAGCACGCAGAACCAATGATCTGGTTCTGGAATGAAGACAACGTACGTCCACCCACAAGAAGTTTGGACAGACGATCTGGTTTAAATCGCAGGTTCGCGCTGGACGCAAGTCACATACAACCGGTTCTTCATGATAACGATGAGGACTTCATGACAATACAGCAGTAATTTTTGTACCAGGATACCATAGACTATCCAATAGGTATTTTATTTGACAAGGTCGACAAACAAGCATACAGTCCTCGTGATAGGAAGTGTCACCGTAGCCAGAACATAGACTCGTAATATAACATGGATATCAACAGCGCTTAGCCAACCTTGTGATTTGAAGATATTATAACGCATTACCCAGTAATTTCACAGCCTCTCTCACCCTTCAAACTGGAATACATCAAGGCAAACACTATTTGGCGATAGAAATATGTGAGAGTGAAGTACTAATGCACCTTTGTAAAAAGTCTACACCATGAAAAGGCTTAGTTATTTTATGCCAGCGCAAAATTTCATATGTTTATCAATCAAATTGATAGTTGTATGTCTTTATTATATATGTACTTTTTTGTCAACAGTGCCAACGGGGAGTCCAGACTACATGTGCTCGATGCTGCCCCAACACTGGAGGTCCAACAAGACCTTGCCAGGAGGATTTAAAGTGGTGGCTCTTGGAGAAATCCACGATGGCACCCTGGTCACCGTCAGGGCTGGCAACGACGAGAACTGCTGTGCGGAACTAAGGAATAACTCTACAGTCATGAAGAATAGGGTAGCCAAGTTCAACGATTTGAGGTTCGTCGGGAGAAGTGGAAGAGGTACGTCAATACCTTAATATATATAGTACCTGATAACGATGCCGGATGAAATGCCACATTTTTTATTAGCTTTTGCTTGGCTCCCAGTTCACATGACGTCTTCAAACATCTTGATAAGAAATTCTTGAACAAGCAAATTACTTCATTTGTAGTAGTAATTTTGTTCAAATCAGTATTTGCTTGTCTTCCAGTTAAGCCCCAGCTGGCGTGATTTTCACAGAATATTAAAAATCATTGTCATATTTCCAGGACAACACTAAAAATTATATATTTAAGCCTCTATGACGTTATTCAATGGAGAAACTAGCTTGGAATCGGTAGTACTTAATTTGTTCATGACTAGAAAGTGTCTTCGACAAAAATTGGACATTCGAGAATGCTAGAAAAAGGTTAAATAAGAAATAGCAAAAGGCTACGCACTAAAATTAACAAGTACTTTTGTATTAAGCGCTAGTACCTAGTATTTTGTATTATTGCTTGGTCGTATGGAGATCACACTATGCAATTTGTTCTCTCTAACTAGAGAATACAATATAGTAGCTATTCAAACAAACAAACGGTCTAGGTTTTAGAATTGAGAGAATAAATACTGAGCCATTGGAGCTAAATTCTAATTCCTATAAAGTAGACTCCTTTGACAATTCTGCGCTTCAGAAGTGAATTATCTGGGTTGATAAATCAAATTTGTATAATATTTTTTACACATTTAAACCTTCACTACTCAAGACGGGTGTTCGGATGTTCGATCCCCATCCAGGAGAAATATTTTTTATGAAGATATGTATGTTTGTTCTGTGTCTGTATTTAAGTAGTATATTTGTGATCTCTGTTGTCTAAAGTCCGAAAAACAAGTGCATTAAGCGACTTTTCACGGAATCAGATCAACGTATAAGATGTTATGGGTATATATTGAAATATTATTTATTTTATTATGATCAATCTACTATTCAAGTGAGGTAAAGTTGGTAAAATAAGTGAGGGCACGCATTGTACACAGACACAGATCAAAGTTTAGCACAAAATAGATAGATTAATAATAACCCAGATATTTTTATACGTCTAAATCAAAGTTCACCATAACTCAAATCGAGTGCACCTTGGCAACGGATCTACCATTAAGGATACATAGAAAACGAAATCTAACCCGTGAAACGCTCGTGTTAATCAAATAGTAATAGACAATAAAATCAGTAATCCAGTTATTAGGGGTCGGTGCGCAAATCATGCAACCGCCCACACGGGCCAGATTAACCAATTATTATTCGCTCTAGCACTAATAGTTAACCGGGCCTCAATACCGGCGGCGCGCACAGGGTTATGTAAATTAGTGTACTCTGGCTTTCAAAGCTATTTATTAATAGGCTTTGGACTTGCCGTTTCAGGTTTTGTTTTTGGATAGAACTCACTCGTGGTCATTGTTGGAGTTATTAGAATATATACCGCTAAAATATAAAATGCAGAAGTAAATGGAAGAGTTGGTATGGGACGACCTAAGCGAACATATCTTAACCAGGTAGAAGATTTATTAAAGAACGGTCAAAAGTACTAAGAATAAACGAGCCTGTATAAAAGAATGACAAGATTGAAGATGTGACAAGATCGTGGGTTCGATCCCTACCCAGGGCAAATATTTATATAATTATATTTGTGTTTGATTTGTTCTGCCGTGAGATACCGGCAGAATAGAATAGTACTTCCTACTGCACCAGGTGTCGTAAGAGGCGACTAAGGTACCAGAACCGACAGGCGGCGGTATATCCATCCGAAACAGTGCACCTCGAATGCAAAGGGTGGGGGCGCAGCAGCATCCCCGTCGTGATAGCTGCGCTCTGCGATTGCCAACACGCTTGCCCAGCGCGGCAATTTAT
Source organism: Heortia vitessoides (assembly GCA_020976665.1). Classification (NCBI taxonomy): domain Eukaryota; kingdom Metazoa; phylum Arthropoda; class Insecta; order Lepidoptera; family Crambidae; genus Heortia; species Heortia vitessoides. The sequence continues at coordinate 11,167,688 of JACJUM010005601.1, forward strand.
TTTTTAAGACGATCTAACTAAAGGTTCTATTGGAACTTTAAGTTCTATTGTATATGTTATAGATCAGCTATTAAAGCGGGTATTATTCATAATGCCCGGACAATATGAATAATGACTAGATCTATCGGGATAAATTATTAATTACTATCTAAACTTTATTATTTATCACATTGTACGGTCATTATTACGAATATATTGCAACTTGAATATTGGGAAATTTGCTAATAAATCAATGAGGTTACAATTAGAGGTCAGGTAGACCTCATACAAAGGTCACCTGCATAGGACCTCACTCTCACCTATTTCTGCTGCCAAATAGCAGTGTTCGCATTGCTGTGTTCTGGTTTGAAGGATGAGAGAGGCAGTGAAATTACCATGTAATGGGGCATAATATATCACAAGAATAGCAACGCACTAGTGATATTCCTGTGATATTACGAGCGTCTATAGGATGCGGTGACGCATACAGTCTCTACGCTTGAATGACTATCTAATCTCATAAATTAAAAAATATATATACCTAATCATTCAATAAATGGCCGTGAGGTACCGGCAGAGTTAATTAGTGCCTCTCCTCGTAAGAGGTGACTAAGTTACCAGAACCAACCGATAGCGGTAAATCCATCCACAACAGTGTAGTTTAAATGCTCAGGGCAGGGATGGGCAGCAGCATTCCTGTCGCGAAAGTTGCGCTCTGCGATTGCCAACACGATTACCCAGCGCGGCAATTATGGACAAAAAACCTCCTTTCTTGGTGAGGCATATGTCTAGTAGATGACTTTCAGGTGATGGACGAAGAATAATGCCCAATACATTTGATTATTTGAGTTGAGAATGACCGGGCAATATATATTAATTTGTGTAAATTGACCATTACTATCCTTTATACTGCCTTTTACTATATTTTACATCTTTAATGTACGACAAGATTGCAATAAATGTAAATACATGTAAATCTCTTGGCACCAAGGGGAATGCCCTTGGTCCCATAGTCTATATGAGGATCAAGATTACGGTATTACCTGGTTCTTAAGGTTACACCATGACTCACGTGTGGATATTGCTAAAAAACTACGTCTTCAACCTTTGCACTCAGATACAATCTGGTATATAGTTAATACGTTATAAAAACAATATAGTGGCTCCAAATCGGTTCCTGACATTTCCAAGATTTGTATGAGATATATTTTTAAATGTTTTAAATACATGAAATTTGCCGTGGGGTGCCGGCAGAGTACTAGGCGACTAAGGTACCAGAACCGACACATGGCGATATATCCATCCGAGACAATGCAGCTCAAATGTACAGGGCGGGGATGGGAAGTAAAATCTTCGCCGCGAAATCTGCTGTCTGCGGTTGCCCAGCGCAGCAATCTTGGGCAAAATTTTTTTGGGGAGGCCCTTTCTTTGGGAGGCCTATGAAATTTGCCGTCGGGTACCGGCAGAGAAGAATCCCCCTGTACCGGGGGTCGTAAGAGGCGTCTAAGGTACAAGAATCGACACAAGGCGGAATATCCATCCAATACAGTGTAGCTCAAATGCACAGGTTGGGCAGCCGCATCCTCATTGCGAAAGTTACGCTCTGTGATTACCAACACCTTTGCCGAGTGCAGCAATTTCGGGAATCATTCCACCTTTATTTGGAGGCCTATGTCCAACGGTGAACTTCCAATAACTAATATGATAATATCAAAATGATTTTAAACATCTTTAACATGGATCATTTTATAATTTCAGTTTCAAGAAATGTACCTTAATTGTAACTTGTTTGTTTGACTGTCCATAACGTAGTTTAAATAGATTGAATGATTCATTTGATGTTACTAAGAGCAAAGGCTGCAATAGATTATATTTTCAAGTCCTAGATCCCAGAAGGAGTAAAGCTGATGGTAAATCAATCATTTGGCAATCAATATTTTCATCATAATCTCAACAGCCATGAAATGTCCGCTGCAAAGGAGAATTTTCATCCATAATTGCCGCACTGGGCAGACGTGGTAACGATCGCAGACGAAGAGTCGCGACAACTGTTGTCATCCCCGCTCTATTGCTTTGCGCTACGCTGTTTCGATGACATACACCGCCATCTATCGGTTCTGATACGGAACTTGGTACATTTCCCGTAATATTCCTCTCTGCCGGTACTACAAGGCTACATCCAAGTTTTAGTTGTTTTTACTATGTAAGCACATGAGTTATAACTTATTTATGTATTTATATTAGTACTAAGAAAACTACATAACTATCGAGGATAGCCGAGACGTCATAAAGAGGACAACCCCAAAAAAAAGGCGGAAACGTCACGCGTCGACGCGTGAATCACGCTCAGAACTAGACCCGCGAACCGGTTCTGCAGTTATCAACGCCATTATAATCACTATGGGTTTTTGTCGTTATGTAATGCTTACTAAGATTACTTACTCGGAGTAATACGCGAGATTTAACGCAAAAACGGAGTTTGCTCACATGTTTTTGATGCGTATTTTAGTATCTAGAACATACTTTTAAGTAAATAAAGCGGGAAATAAACAAAGGTTTTACGATAGAAGATTGGTGCCACCTTCTGGTTCTTGTTGGTGCTCCTAATTGTATGGATGTTTTTCCAATCGCGTGAGTAGAGAGCCAAACTCGATCCCCGATGGGGCAAAGGTTAAATAACTGACTATGCCTTCCTTTTTTAATAGTACTAGCTTTCCGGTCTTGACTTTATCCGCGAGGTCTTAACTTAATATTTTATTCTTGAAATACTCTCCTTATTCCGGCATGAACCCATATCTATCCCACGGGAACATGTTTCTGAAATATAAAGTGCCTATATGTTATTGCCGACCATCAATAATTTTTGCCAAATTTCGTGCAGATCTATTTAGCAGTTCCAGAGTGAAATGTAACAAACATCCATCAATCCATCCATAAAAACTTTTGCATTTAAAATATATATAATAGTATTTATCGGCTTAGTGTTGAAACACACTTTGTTATTTATCAAATTATTTAATCAGCAATAGAATATTGTAGTGTAGGATATATTAACTAAGTATTATCACAGCTTTATGTAATTCTATGCTGACAAATAGAATTGCAATTTCCAAACAATACTGACTTTAGTTTAGAGTCATTCATGAAAATACAACAAAATTGTTCTTGAGATCATCTGTTACATTGTAACAGATGATCTCAAGTAAAAAAACGGTTCCACACAAAGAAATCTTCATACTTCCGTGTCACTTAGAATTAACCGACCCGTTCCTAAGAGAGTAAAAGAAAACTAAACGCTCACGCGATTAAGCCCCCCTCTCTACCCGCTCCCCTTGTTTCCCCTAGCCCCCCTTACAAGGCAATAAACAAAATAATCGTTTGCGGTGAAGCACTGTAGTTTCTAATTCACGAACGTGAAAACTTGCATTTGTGACTTGTTCGTGTCGTCATCAAATTATACGCCAATTTATTATCAATTTGTTGTATGTTGTTGCCGCTGTCTAAAGACAATGGAAAACTACGTGATAAATGTTTCGCGCCAATTGCATCTCCCCATTGTTGCCATAATTAAAATAAAATATTGAGTGGTTGTGCGCATAGAGGTCAAAGATCAAAGTTTTTACATATTTCTCTTTCCCTATAGGACCTAAGATACTGAGAAAACAGTATTATAAACAGTACATTACGATATCAACATATTAGCGAGGCAGAACATCCATTAGACATAGGCACGTGATTTTTTTTTATATCTAAGCGACACACGGTCCGCATGGTAGTAAGTGTCACCGCGGCCTATAGACTCGTATTATAACAAGTTGCCAACGTTGTGACTTGAAGATATTACGTCACATTACCCAATAATTTCACTGCCTCTATCACCGTTCATACCAGAACAGCAATGCAATTACTACTGTATGGTAGTAGAAATAGGTAGGAATATATAGAGATAGATCGTGTTCAGTATCGAAATTAATATTCACAATGAGAACTTTTATAGCAGTCATATTATACTCCAAGTATTTCTCTTGTCTTCTCGACAAAAGAATGACAATTCAAACTTTCACGCTTATCAAGACTGTTCGAGACTAGTCGGATTTTAATTTAAAAACCGCAGCGCAGGCGCATTGATGGCGGAGTCCTATTGTGTCGCGCTATACCTCCATTGCCCACATGCAAGAGCCAGTAAAATCACTGACCAATAGCGTACCTGAACATTTATTGTTTACGAGTGAGCGAATACAACACTACATAGATATGTACGTATGTACATCTTTATGTAGTATTGCATTTGTTCTTTGAAGCTGTTCTGTAAAGGTATGACGAAAACAACTTGCTTTCTCTATGTTCTGAATTGTAACGTAAAATAAGAGATTAATGCAAAAGTTTGCTAAAGATATGTATATTGTTTCACGTATTTAGATTATTATGTTTCTTTGAGGAGTTCTAAAGCGAAGATTCTTATACGATTCTTAGGTTTTCTTCTTTCATGGATATGACGAGAACCGCAGGATCGCGCTGGATGCAGGTTGCACACAACCGGTCCATTCGGATATCCTTTGAAGAGATTGTGTATATGTCCATATAAGTCCTTAAAAGTATTATTTATAATACGTTTATTCCTTCTGATGAACTCTGAAGCTTGGTATAAAAGAGAGATATTATCAACATAATCAAATGCTGATTTCACGGTCTCAGATTTCTGATGAAATATGAAATCTAAATTACTGATGTTCATTTTCTAACCGGAACAAAACACAGCCGCGTGAACAATCATTGTGCCACAGTATTGAAGAGACGATCAAAATATATTTTTTTGGAGTCTCGTTATTTGTATGTAATATATATGTATTAATAGTTCTTGCCGGTGACTTTTGCCGTGATATACCACAAGAACTATTTATGTGGACTTATATTAGAACCTGTAATGTGATGTATGGTTGAACGGAATTTGTCCACTTAGTTCCATTCAGCCAGTCATGACGTGTTTCTGTGAGAAACATTTAACCTTTTTTTAGATATGCTAGATTTTTTTAAACTTTATATTATGATAATATATTGTTAATGAAAACAATCATTTCATTTTTATGTATTTACTTCTACTAGTCTACTTTGCCGTGAGGTACCGGCAGAGTAGAATAGTACTTCCACTGCACCAGGTGTCGTAAAAAGCGACTGAGGTACCAGAACCGACAGATGGCGGTATATCCATCCGAAACAGTACGCGGCAATTATGGAATTCCAATAGCTGATATGATTGATGTATACTGGTGTTGTGTGGCAAAGTGAATAATGCGCAAGGACTCGATTACAAATGCTGACCCAAAAAAGTGTATAGAAAATCGAAATTCTAATTGCCTTGTTTGTGGTTGGGAAACACCTCTAATTATTAGTTAGTTTATACCTAAAAATACAAGCTTTAGAATGCATAGACTAGGACTAAATCATTCGCGGTGATATGAAATTTTAACACATGTATATAACGCTTACTTTTTTTTCATCTCCAACCTTCAATTAATCCTGTATATTACCTACGTTTTGACAGACCGCTACCGCAAATTGGGCATAGCTACCCACTTTGAAACTTTCATTCAAATTCCCTACAACCTAACGTAACAAAACCGGATTCATATGACCAGCGAACGAAGCCACATTAACCACCTATTAGCCTTTAAAAATAAAGAAGTTGCAAAAGGCTCAAATTACGCTGGATGTTTTTTGTGCGGTATGTAATTCGATATGAATGGATTCGTAATGTCGCATGATCAAAATATTAGTATTTAAAATGACAGTTGATTTAGAGGTCTGATTACTGGTAGATATATTGAATAGGTAGATCAGATTTAAGTCAACTTGACTTCATTAATGTATGCCCTCATAAAAGTGAAAATAATATTATTTAAAACTGCTAATTTATTTAGAGTCTATTAATACTAAATTACTGGCACATGCCCGTGAATTTACCCGCGTAAATTTGAAGACCAAACTACTTCATCATCAACATCATATCAGCGCGATCTTGCGGTTTTAGTCAGATCGTGTGACCATTTTGCGGGTGGACGCCCTACACTGCTCGTGCACACGCTCTTGCTAGGTACACGGTCTCCATTCCAGAACCTTACGACTCCAACGGCTATCGGTTTTACGCACCAAATGCCTCGCTTGCCACTTTAACTTCCGAGCTATCTCGGTAACTCTGGTTCTTATACGGATTAGATCGGGCAACGATACTCCATTGCCCTCTCCATGGCTCGTTGGGCTATTTCGAGCTGGCTAATAAGTCCATTAGTTGGAGACCACGTTTCACTGATATAAGTCATTGACTTGAGGCATTGAGGTATTTCGGACGAGAACATTTTCCACAGTATTTTGAGCGCTGCGAAACCCCTCTCGTTCCGCTTATATTGGTCGTAACGTGATCTTACATAACCATGGTAAATGGGCCATCTAACAATTAAAGAATTATTTTCGAGTTGGAACCATTCTGAGTCCTGAGTTTAGCGCTTAATTTAACCTAAAAAAGAAAATCAGCTCTATCATATTTGTACAGAATTACGTAAATATATTACACTTAGTTTTGTAACTCCTCTGTTTTCTTATAGCCGTATAAATTATAAAGTAAAGTCAAAGTATGAAATGCTGTGTGATTTTTCTTTACTATATTTTAATTTACTTAATCAATATTTAACTCTAATATTGAGTAATTTAGTTCAAAATTTGTTATGAATTGAAATCTGTCGCCTTATACATATTACCAAAATTATTTTATGTAAATACTCACTGCTCCTACTACTTTATCATATTTTTTGTATGTAATATTCATGATATATAAACTTTTTATAAATTAACATAAATTGATTTATAAAAAGTTATTTTATGAGGAGATTCGTAACAAAACCAAAGTTACCGACTTTGCCCGGCGGATTAGTAAGTTGAAATGGTAGCAGGCAGGGCAGATGGTACGCAGAATCGATGGCCGATGGAGTCTTAAGGTTCTGGAATGGAGACCAAGTATCGGCAAGAGCAGCGTAGGGCATCCACCCGCATGATGGATAGACGATCTGACTAAAACCACAGGATCGCGCTAGACATAGACCGTATACAACCGGTCAAATAGGAAATTACTGGGGGAGGCCTAGGTCCAGCAGTGAACGTCTTGTGGCTGATGTGATGATAATGATGATGATTCATAAGAAGTTCACTAAAACGCAATCTTAAGACGAGCCCAATGGCGCAGATAGTAGCATATCATGCTTCAAAAGTCGTCAGTTCATCCATGCCTATACCTAACCTTAGTATGAATGCTTGCTAAATTTCATGAAATAACTAGTTTATCCGTGATATCATAAACTGACGGGCAGATAGACATTCTTACTAATATTATAAACGCGAAAGTGTGTGAATAAAATGTATGAGGTTATGTTTGTTATTCTTTCATGCCGGCACCGATGAACAGAATTCAATAAAATTTGGCACAGAAATTACTGATAGTGTTCAGTAACACATAGGCTCTTTATACCGAAAATATATTTACGCAAGATAAATAATTGTACATTCTTCTTCATCGGCATAACTTTTTGCACAGATTAGCTGCCAGGCAGCGAACTCCGCTGAACAACTAGAGTTCCTCAGGGTGGCGACATAGTTCTCGCGGACAAACTCACGGACATATAGCTAGAGATATGAACAATGTGTGCTTATATACAAGTACGCCCGTCAATTGCAGAAACTGTATAACATTACGCAAACATGTCATTAGTTACATAAAACAATGCGAGTTAAATTTGGACATTTCGAAAATAACAACCGTGAGCGGTATTCCTCCTCAACATTTCGTAAGACCAGCGACATATATATTAATGTAGTTCAATGTAAACGCTTTTATTGCTCTAATGGTAAGGTCGAAATTTATTCAGCACAGTGTTGTCATCAAATCGAACAGATGATTAGAGACGAGCGGCGTAAACGCTGCGACCAAAATGTGAACAAATTATTTCATGGGGCGGTCATTAACGCATTACTCTCTTTTTGGTAATTTTGTTCAAGCTGTTCTCTTTCTGGATATGTATTGCATCGAATGGTTGTTTTTTTATATACAATATTATAATATGAGACAATTAAACCATACTTATGTATTTTATTAAGAATGCATGCGATTTAGACCAAGCGGCTATATTGAATACTTTCAATCTAAAGTCTAAGTCCACAGCTGGACATAGACCTCCCCAAGTAAGGGGGAATTTGCACATAATTGCCGCGCTGGGCAAGCGTGTTGGCAATCGCAGGACGTAGCTTTCGCGACGGAGATGCTGCTGCTCATCCCCGCCCTGGGCATTTGATCTGCTTTGTTTCGGATGAATATAACCCCATCTGTCGGTTTTGGTATCTTAGACGCCTCTTACGTCACCTGGTACAGTGGGAGGTACTATTCTACTCAGTCGGTATCACACGGCTAGATTAATTTAATAATAGCTTTATTTTTCTATTTTCTATAGATTTATAGATGAATGAACTTTATTATGGTAAGATTTCTTATAGTTTAGTCTTTTGCCATGGCAACTAGTATTAGCTAGTTATTATATTTTTAATATCTATCAACCAGTTGAATATTTTTCAAATATATGTCGCTTTACAATATATACCTTAATACTTTGATGCATCCACTTATCTGAGGCTTGAGATATAAATCTCAACTCACATTTTACGCCCTTTCGGTGCGCAACAATATTACATATAGTCGTCTCATCGCACCCTCAAAACGACTCGAACCCCACTTTGCCGTACATTGCGACTCCGAAATCGGCTCTAACCATTTGCCTTCCAGTCAACATGGCAAAGGAAAACTAACCGCAAACGATTCCCTGAAAAGTGTGCCACGTCTCAGCCGTTCCTGAGTACCAGTCGTCTTCACTCACAAATGTCACTAAGGATTTACGCTCGATCGTAAATCAAGATGGCCGCCTTTCCCCCCACCCTGCCCACCTGCGCCTGCGCACCATAATTGAATATTTCACGCACTCTCTCAACACCTCGGAGGCGGTTTCCATACAATGTTACATTTTACTGCCCGGAGCATTGTGTTAGGTCCTAAACTGTTGATGAGTGATCATACGAAATGCATTAACTTTAATAGCGATTTTAAAAGCAATATTTCACATCATTCGAGACACGGCTCGAGTTTAGTTCGCGTTTTATGATGATTTGTTTCCGTATTGTAGCATTTTACGTGACGCTTTGTGGGAAAGCGACACCGACATTGAGACATATAGTGCTGGGACATATCGCGATACTGCTATCAATAGTGCTCACCGAATAAAACAGGAATCGACTTGTTCACTGCCTGGTAAACAAGTCGTGTCACTTATCGCTGGGAAATAATCCTACATACCTACTTTTAATGACATATTTTACATATTGTTCACAATGTATTATTAGAACTACACATTAATATATTTGTTGTTTAAATTTATTATTAATTTATTTAAGCTCGTCAACTGCATTACGTATAGTACTTTAAATATAGCCTGATTAGAATGACAGCTATCATATCATATATGTAAACTATGCTATTTTTTTTCGCTGTAACTTGCATTGATTCTATATAATATGTTTATTTGAATAAAACCTTTGTAATGTAGACAATATTAATAACGAAATATGATTTTAAATACCATAATATCAATTGACTAGGGCGGTGCAACTACATTGGCATCTGTCATTCTTATCATGCTATGTTTATAGAAGATAGTTTGTAAAGAACGAATGGTCTACTCTTTTAAGTACTCTTAAGTAAAATATATGAAATAAATTATAAAGGTTAATGGAATTAGCATATTACTCTCCTACCCTATGACCCACCCTCGTTGAAAACCTCTCCTTGAAAATACCAAACCTATTCTAGGTTTGGTATTAGAAACATAAACACTTGTAGTCTACCACTGGTATTATTTGTGAATAAACACTAATAATTGACTAACGCCTGTAAATTAAAGACATTTCTACCCACCAACCAAACGTAGCTAACTAAACTCGAAATCATCCAAAAGGAATATCTAAATGTGCCCAAATTCACTGGGCGAGCGTTGAAATCAGTCATTTATCCGAAATCGAGTGCAGGCTACACGCGAATTATCTGCATTAGACATGTTAATCCACTCATTTTAACTGTAATTTTATTCGCTATTTATCGGTGCATTCATTACTGCAAACCGCAAATCGTGCACCCAAAAAGCTCGCTATTTTCGACCATTCCCGCTGTACTAGCTATCGTGCTAGTTTTAACGTTTATATGTTGCTTGTTAATTTGTATTGTGCCGTTGATTAACTCGGTTAGCTTTTTATAAATAGAATTGATGCGATCTTGTTTTGTTTTTGTTTTTTTTTCGTCTATGATAATTAGGCGGGAAATTAGTGCCTTCTCAAAGTGTCAGATTGTAGTGTCAAGATCACTGAATAACCAGAGGGACCGCATGAATGGGTTCCGCGGAACCTGAAGATTCATCAGGCTTCCGCAATTTATTATTTATTATTAACCATTATAAAATACAAGTGTTACAATTATTATTTATGCCGTGAGGCACCGGCAGAATAAAATACGCCTCCTGAATAAACCTCCCACTGCACCAGGTGTCGTAAGAGGCGACTAAGGCACCAGAACTGACAGATAGCATAGCATATCCATCCAAAACAGTGCAGCTCTGCGATTGCCAACACGCTTGCCCAGCGCGGCAATTATGGGCTAAAAACCTCCTTTCTTGGAGAGGCTTATGTCCAGCAGTGGACTTTCAATGGCTGGTATGATGATGAATTTTTATTTTGAAATAGCACAACATATGTTCTTGTTTAAATTTAAGCATTGATTGGTAATTAGGTATATGATATGGGGTTTCATAAAATATAAATTATTGTCATAATTTTAAAAGATTCAAAACTATTTTCTGCAATATTTATTATTTTTAATTATATTATTATTATTAATATATTTTATAAAGAGAATGTGATGTCATATTTTAAGTAAAACAATGCACTAACTATTACCTGTTATCAAATACATTTATAATTAAGATACATCAACTTGTCTCATTTATTAGCCGGGACATTAATAGTTAGTTATTGCAATCAGGTCAGCCGTGAGGTACCGGCAGAGGAGAATAGTACCTCCCCTTGTACCACGTGCCGTAAAAGGCGACTAAGGTACCAGAAACGACAGATGGCGGTATATCCATCCGGCACAGTGTAGCTCATGTACACAGGGTGGGGATGGGCAGCAGCATCCATGTCGCGCAAGCGGCGATCTGCAATTGCCTTGCTTGCCAATCTGCCTTGCCCAGCGCGGTAATTACCCATAATTTAAGGGGCAACTATACCCACATAATTCCCCCTTTTTTTGGTCGGCCTATGCAGCCGCCGCAGTGGACTTCCAACGGCTAATGTGATGATAATGGTTGCAATCACTGGAAAGTAATAAGATTTGGACAATTAACTATGTCTAATTCTATTGCGTGAAATTTACGTGTAGAAGAAGTTAATGAAATATTTTTGAACAAAATGCTTTAAATATACTAATATAAAACAATAAATCAGTACATAATTTATTGTTGAATTGTCACATAGTTAAATGACGTAAAACTTAAATGTCTACAGAATACCGAAAAAATTTTTGCAAAATTTTATGAATTATGGTCGAGTATCGACCACTCGTACGAAGATTTAGATTAATATATAGTATATAAGACTAATAAGGCTGTTGTTACAGGGAAAAGCTTCTCGTTGACGATCACGATATCAACCAGCCCTCCGCAGGTGGCCACCTACCAGAAGGCTATTAAGGTCACCGTGGACGGGCCCCGGGAACCCCGCTCTAAAACTAGTAAGTAGTACAACCTTATACTACCAGAGTTACTGGAACTTAACGGAGCCGATGGCGCATCGGGTAGTACCCTCTTATGCGCCAAAGGTCGGGGGGTTCGATCCCTCCCCGGACAAACAATAATGCAATGAACATTTGTGTTTGCTCTATGTTAATATTTAAGTATTATATTTGTGATTCCTCTGTCGTCTGATATTAATACGTGCTCTAAGCTATTTATCTTAGAGTCAGGTCAACGTTAGATGATGTATTGTAAATACATCCAGAAAAATATTCATACGATGACGTTATAATCCTAGATCCTGTACAATCCAGTCTCATACCTAGACAGAACAATCAGAAATATTCATCACATAAAAGGTTCCCGGGGGTGAAGATCGAACCCATGACCATTGCTGTACAAGACAGGACCAAATACGTTAAGAAGCCCATATTAACTGTTTTAATTGATATTCAAACCTCTTTAAAGACATTAAGTCCGCAAATTATCCTTACGTATAAAAAATACGCTTCCCGGTGTTTGTCCGAGATGAACTTCGAAACTATTAATCGGATTTCATTCTGATAGAGATATAAACTATCAGCTCTTGTGAGAACGGATAGTTTATATCTCAATTTAAGACAGGACGCTCAGCTAGAACACATAATTAATAATATCTAGAGATAATTGTATGTCTGTCTGGCTGTGTTACTTTTTTACGAGATAGGATCTTAAACAGGTCAAGCTAACCAATTCACGGACTAGTTTTAGTTAGCAAACAATAATAAATATAAAATATATTTATATTCTATTATTATCTTGAAATAATTTACATGGGCGATACGACACTCGTACATTTATTGATAACAATGTCTCCCACGGTTGTGATAGCTGCCGGTTCACACAAATGGTTGCAGTTCTTTATTTTTGTCTGTTCGTTCGCTGATAACGTATTATTTTAGTGCCTATTAAAGTAGAGTTTTTTTATCGTGCGACTGTGTCAATGAAAATTTGATCTACATTCGACTTTACAGTACATATTGTTTCCGCGATTGTCAAAGAGGTAGTTAAGAATATAATGACATTAGTGGATACAATTTTATATAGCACGAACTCTCCTGAGATCAAAAGTAGCCTGTATATGTACTTTCCTAAGGATTATTAAATTGAGTAAAATTAAAGAAGCACGCGATAGAATGGATGCTGTTAAAATGAGAGCACTTCGAAGTATATATGACGTGAGTTTGAGACATAGATTAAAGAATAGTGTAATAAAAGATCGATGTGGTGTAAAGATGATGTTGTGACAACAATAGAGAAAGGAATGTTAAGATGGTTTGGACATGTAGAAAGGATAAATGAAAGTAAAGTGACTGCAGAAATATATAGAACGGAAGTGAATGCAAGACTATTGGTGTAGGACGACCGAGGCGAATATATCTTGACAAGATAGAAGGGGTATTAAAGAAAAACCAGGTCAGATGTACCAAGAATAAACGAGCGTGTATTAACGAACTGATACGAGTAAGAGAAGCAAGAGAGGCATGCCAAGATCGTAATAAGCGGAGATCCATAGTCTCTGCCTACCCCGATAGAACACATGCGTTATATATGTATGTATAGATGTAAAATTAAAGTAATAAAAATAACAGTCAAACGTGGGTTTCAACAATTTAAAACGGGTGCAAAGTATGATATTATGTAGTTTTCAAAGTTATTCAAATGAAGTTAAGTATTAAGGTTCTTTATTGAAATTCATGAAGGACGTGTCAAATATTTCTTCAAAAATCATCCCTTAAGAGGTTAAAAATTAGTATGAAAGTCTTACAACATACGCGTGTGAGACCGCAGGGCGCTGCTAGTGTATAACAAAGCACAAATAACAACATGCATATATATGCAATACGCGTATGCATAAGTATTCCTTGACCTCACGGAATGCAAATGACTACTAATACTGTTCCTACAGTAATAGTACCTCCCCGGAACCAGGTGTCATAAGAGGTACCGGAACTGACAGATGGTGGTATATACATCCGAACCAGTGTAGGTCAAAAGGCAGGGATGAGAAGCAGCATCCCGTCACAAAAGCTACGCTCTGCGATTGCCAACACGCTTGTCCAGTGTGGCAATTATGGGCAAATAATCTATGGGCGGTCTATGTCCAACAGGGGACTTTCAATGGCTGATATAATGATGAAGATGTATATAGTATTTGATTGTTTAATTTTATCACTGGTTTTAGACTACTACGAGCAACCTTCAATTGTAATGAATAATAGACTTAAATAAAAATAATTAAGAAATATGACTTTTGTAAAATAAACCCACCATATTTAATTTGAAAATAAGCGAAATACTTGATTAGAAGGGAGGAGGCCAACCAAATCTCACGAAATCTCATCAAGGGGACAGGATTTCACACTGCTATGCGTAATTAATGGATGTCACCTAAGATAAACAGACACACACCAATTTAGTATATATTAATAAGTGAAGATATAACTTGATCATACAATTTGTTTGAGTTTTGAATGCCACTTTAATCAATTTTATTTATAGACATAGCACGTCCGCGTTTAATGCTTGGAGATTCTTCATTTAGGCGATTTATGTGACAGAGATCATATTTTGGACAAATTTTTTACCTACGGATGGTAGTGAGTTCGATCCCCACCTAGGACAAATATTAATATGATAAGTTTCTTCTTATGTCTGGGTTTTAAAAATATGTATTCAAGTCTTACATTCTTTATTCCTCTGTTGTCTTATGTGCACATAAGTGCTTTAATCGACTTACCTCGGAGTCGGGGCAATGTATGAGATATTCTGTGAATATTAAAATTACTATGATAAATAGTATTTATTTCAGACAGGGCTCATAGTATCAAAAGTCTTAATCTGGGATAAGTTAAAGTATTATAATTATTAGGCTTGCCAAATGGTTTTAATACTAAATGCTAATAATACAAACGAATAAAATATTGAACCTGGGAACGAAAGTGCTCTAAGCCCTGCCCCAGGTTCAATACACATGCCAAATTTTATTATAACCGATCACGACCGTAACTACAGGTAGACAGGCTTTCGCAATTAAATATTGATACGAATTCCAAATACCATACATATTCCCCTCACATTTGGGTAATCGAACGTATTAAACTTCGACAGAAACAATTTCTTTTTCACAAATAAGGCTAATTAATATTATAAAATATCGTCTTCCACCGTCCTTCCGACTGGCAAGTCACGCGAAACTGGTAGGGTGGCCATATATTCAAGACATTAATATATTTTATTGTGTTGCCCGTATAAATTTTTATGTGTCAAAGAATTTAAGAAAAGATAAAACGCTTGCCATAATAAGCAAGACTAAACGTAATGTATATTGTTTTATGTTTACCGTTATGTATTAAATCAATCTTTATAAAACATTTTAGTATTTTGATAATACTATGAAGTTTATATTTAAAGGTCGGATAATTTCATCACTTCTTGGATTGCTTTTTTTTCTGCTGCTTGCTCACTGCTAATAATAAAGATATTTTAATAGATAAATTTAATGGCTTTTAAACGGGGTTTATAATATTTTTCATTTTTTGTACGACGTATCGACGGTACAATATTACCTCGCGGCAAAAGTTTTCAGTTTTCTGGAATGGCAAGGATTTGCCATCAATAAATAGAGAGATGTTCGTGGGCAGGTTTCTTCAAAACGACGTCTTTTTCTGCGCCAATTTTGCGTTTTCCGGATTGTTAGCTCTAATCTTGCCTGTCCAGTTCCTAATTACTAATTAATAACAGCAATACTCTGAGTGGAATCTGCTCATTCTTGAGTCGCTCGTGCAAAAATTGCGATCGAATCAGGAATAAGGATATCCATAAGAGAATCCAAGTTTTCGATATAGCACGCAGATTAGCTAGTTGAAGTAGCAATGATTAGAGTACTTACCACGTAGAAATGAGGGATGATGTAGTCGTAAGGTTCTGGAATGGAGATTACGTAACAACACGCGCAATGATAGGCGACCACCCACAAAGTGGATGGACGATCTGGCTAAAACCGCAGGATCACACTAAACGCAGGTCGCATTCATTTGGTCCTATTGAAGATCACTTTACCTATGTCCAGCGGTGGACATCCTACTGAATACTGAATTATTATTTGGATTAGTCGTCGAACAAATAAATAAGAAGCAAAATAAAACGTCAAGAATTTGTTTCTTTTAAAAAAGGATTTTTGAGAATACATACAGGTACAATGAGAAAATTTGTATTTTTAAATTTTATACATAACTATAATCCGAAAACAGAAACCGTTTTTCAAAATAATCTCGTTTTATCTAATTTGTAACTAATAATCTAGTTTTTCTAAATTGTAACTTGAAAAAATGAAATTCATGTTTAAATTCCTACTGAATTCCAAACACGAGTTTGTATATAATTCGCTTATTTAATCTTCGATCCATGGCCACCCTTGCACGTTCAAAGGAGCTGGAACTATCGAAATTGGTGAAAAAAAAACGTTACGCCATATGTGGAGAGCCAGCGGCAAACAATAGTGATATTATTGTCAGTAATAAGTTGCGCTCACGCACGACGCAACTGCTGCCGACCCGGGATACGAGTGCGAAGCGTGTTTGCACTGGAAAATGGAACGCGAACACGTAGCGCAAATTAAAAACAATAATAGTTAAGCATTACTGCGATTTACTTATAATAACATTGAAAGTATGGCTCTCTAGCATATACTTTGCTAGTAATGAGTCACGCACCACGCAAATGTCCCGAGTTTATAAGTCAATGAACGCTTTCGCGGCGGTACTGCGAACACTATTCGACTTTAGATTCCCTCAAGAGATTACTTTTTTGTATTTACAAAGGAAAGATGTGAAGGCACTCGCTGAGCATGGCTTTACGATAGGGATGCTGGTTATTCCCGCACTGTAACATTTGAGCTACGCTGTCACAGATGGGTACAGCGCCATCAGTTGGGTTTACCTCTGTCGCCTCTAGCGACATCTGGTGCAGTAATACAATTCTGGTCTCTTCACTGTTGACGTTAATAATACAACTATAAAATAACATCTGCCGTATTTATTTTAGCTAAAGGATAAAGTCAGCTATAAACGTAAATCGACACATTTCTTTTTGTACCAATTTTATCAAAATAAAATTAATAACCAGTTACGTGGACACGCCAAACGGCGATTCAAAAAAAATTGGCTAGACTACGTTTCCTGTTTAATCCCAAACAACAAAGTGTCAATCACCTTTTTCCGTTGCCAAAAAAATAAGCCGCCTGCAAGTCGGCCTCTTTCTAAAAAGGGCAGTCGCAATTATCTTGGGAGATTTGAAAAAACATGCGCATAATTAGTTTATGAATTTACACAATATAAATTATATGAAATGCATCGATACCGCAATTATGTTTTGGAATCGACGCAAACAAATGCAGGGAGTTAATTATTGTTATACCGGCCAGTGTTGTGAATGGTAAACGTAAGATAGAAGACATTTTTATTACTTTAAAATAATGAAAAATATTATCTTTTATTTACAAAAAAACAAACTATCTATCTATCTAATAATATTACAAACATGTAAATATGTGCGAAACGCATGTGTAAAAATGTTTGTCTTCTTTTTTCGTTATGCCAGAGCGGCTAAACAAATCTATTAGTCAGAAGTGTCATAGGTTACTTACTATTTATGACAGAACAATATATGATTCCTATTTCTTAAAGCAAAGTTTTTTAAATCAATTAGTTGTTTTGAATTTAAAAAAGCATTAATGTACTGTAAGGTTAGGGAGCATGGTGACGGCTGCGTGTTTAGAGCAGATCAGAGTGAAATCAGAAATATTGGAGATGCCAGATGACTATATATTAAACATTTCTTTGTATTGATAATTTGCATGACCGTAACAAGTTCAGAGGTCTCTAATGACATCAATGTTTGGTAACATTAAAGACATCAGCATTACTCTGCAGCATTAGTCTGTCCAAGTCTGCTGGACATAGGCTCTCCCTAAGAAAGAAGGAGTTTTGGCTATAAGTGCCGCGCTGGGTATGCGTGTTGACAATCGCAGAGCGCAGCTTTTGCGACCGGGATTGCTGCTGCCCATTCCCACCCTATGCATTTGACCTACACTGTTTCGGATCGATATACCGCCATCTGTCAGTTTTTGTACCTTAGTCGCCTCTTACGACACCTGGTTTCTGGGGAGGTTCTATTTTACTTTGCTGGTACCCCCGGCATGTGTGTCTGTTAATAATATTTTTATCAAAATCCAAGAAATATAGGTAATACGTAATTAAAACTACTTAATAATACAATGGATAAAAATGTAAAATACAATACAATATATAACTGACAATAAATTGTCATGAACAGTATTTACACGTCACAGCGTATTAAATAAACACCGACAGAACTATCGACCATCGATAAAGACAACTATCGAAAAACAGCATCACCAACAAGGGTCACTGCAATCGGCTTACAGCCGGGCACCTACAAATTAAGTCTATTAAGTCAAACTTTTGAGTCCGCGCGCGAATCTTCCTTTCTTGCAGCATTGAGTTTGGGGCTTACACTAAGTACTCGTTTGTCCCTTCCCACTCTTTGTTTGGTATCTCTTTAAGCGGGATTTGGAGCTCGTAAGCAATAAGTCCTTTAAATAATAGCGTGCTTGCATGAAATGTTTTGTAATGCTTTTGTGATGCTTAATTAATTTTAATGAAGGGCATGCGACCGTTGCATTGATATACCCAAATCTAAAGAGATGTGTATACTCTTTGTTTTCTTTGGAGGTCACCCCTCTAATTCTGCATGCTAATGACCGCCCGTGGCTTTACAGTTTTTTTTCGAGAAGCGTAAGGTGAAATGCTGAGAAGCGTAAGGTTCTAAACAGTAAATAAATATATAAGTCATTTAAGGATCTAATTTAAAATATCACTATTAGGGCGACTTTTCTAACATTTATAAGCATATTTATTCATCCTGGCTGCGTCCTATCGGGTATAGTAAAGGTAAATTTACCTTTACTAATCCCCGATAGGATTACTATACACATATCATATATTTACCTGACTGGACTGACGTGGTTTGTTTGGTGACTGAGTCGCTTAAAGCACTTGTGTTACGGATATCAGACAATAGGGGAATTACAAATATAATACTTCAATTCATATTTTTAACACCCATAAATAGAATAAACACAAATATATATAAATATAAATATTTGTCCTGGATAGGGAACGAACCCACGGCCTTTGACACATAAGAGAGGATCACTACCATCTGCGCCATCGGGCCCGGGGTAGGTAGATAATTGATCTCTACTTGTTACGATCTTGGCATACCTCTCTCGCTTCCTTTATTCGCATTAGTCCTTTTATACACGCTCCTTTATTATTGATATTTCTGACCTGACCCTTTTTAATACCTCATCTATCTAACTAGGTTGGTTTATACCAACACTCATTCACTTCTGCTCTATATATTTGTGCAGTCATTCTACTTTCATCCATTATTTCTACATGCTTGAACTATCTTCACATTACTTTCTCTATTGTTTTCACATCATCATTTCTTACGCCACATCTATTTCTTATCACACTATTCTTTATTTAAACATTTACCATATTTTCACTACATTTTCTATTAATACGTTATGAATGAAGAATGTGTATGTTGATTAGTTATGTCAATTTTAAACACAAGGCCGCCGGAATTTGGTTTCTTATTATTAAATAAGAGTCAAACATTTAGCAATAGTCTTGGAATCGTTTTATTCTATTACATACATCTTAAGGTTGGCTAAAGTATGCTGTGAGCGATAAAACCCCGATTACATTATCTATAACACTAGCTGACTCGACAGACATCCTTTCTGAACATACCTTTGTCAATCATGAAAAATCTTAAGCCCAGACAAACACAGGGACAACTAATTTTCATTTATAAAGAATAGGTTTGTTTTTACCTTTTTTTGTAATAATTATTCTAATTCTTAATTCTAATTATTCTAATTCTAAAACTTTTGAAATTTGTCCATAATAAAATATCTATATGTGTGTTTTTTTGAGTTCATTGTTCTTAAGCAGGTATTCATCCCTTATTATAAATAATATTATATCGTGTGCATCTTTTTGTATATTGTCTCTACTACTACTCATGTTTTTCATCAGGTACAAATGTAGCCACCCACCCAATCAGGACGTTCGGCATCCAGCGAACTTTGTTCGACTCCCAGTTAGCCCTCCGTGACATGGACTATAAGACCTCGCCTGTAAGGAGCATCAGGTCGCTATCGCATGAAGACCGCGACTACAAAACGAATGCCAACCTTCCTACTGGTGGTGAGTATCTCGTCTCAATATCTGTAGTCTTTGCCTAGCCAATTAGTGAAAAGCAGGCCGGTGTCAACCCTTGACTGTGGAATGGTTAGACACACCTTCCTTACTTTTTCCATCCTTTCAAATCTAGTAAAACGGTAGTATGACCTATTTTATTGGTTAAATTATTATTATTGTTATAGCTGACTAAATTGCTTAATAATAAAAACTATTTATATATAATACATTTGGTGTACAGTGATCTATATCCCCTACGCAATTCTAATTTACTTTTAAACTCCATACTAATAAACTGCTACCACGCTTTGTACGTGTGATATATATATATATATTTAATTGTGCATTTAGATTTACATCAAATATTAGGTAAAATAACAATTGAAACATTAATGTAACAATCGTTGACATACTAAATAAATAAATAAATACTTTAATCATCGGAATATAGCAACCGGCTCATAAAATTAGGGAATGCGACACTTAGACGTTGCAAATGTTTATGCAGAAATTAACTCATGTAAATGCGTCAAAGTTCTTTATTGTTTTATATTCTTGTAGTGTCAGGGATATCTGTATACATTTCATATTTAACGCCCAGATACAGAACAAACACAAATGTTTATCACTTGATTGTTATTGTGAGAAGATCGAACCTACGACTCTTGGCACGCAAGATAGAGATAGGCCTGTTGTGAGCATGCTTAAACGATGTGTTAAGCCATGAATAATGGTATTTTAAATAATAAGGTTCGAAACGTAAAAAGGTTTTAATAAAATAAAATGATAAATGTCCAATAAGTTTGCGATCCTTAATGCCCCTGAAACAAGTTGTTTATAAGTCAGTTTAGTCTTTGACTATTTGCTAGAATATTTGTTACAATATTTTTTTGTAAAATAATAGTTGAACGATAACAAGAACGAAACCCTACTACCGCTCACTCCAAATCACTTAACTTGCAGGTGCGTAGCTAACATTCCAATGCGTACAAAAAAAACTTGATATCTCCTGTTAAATCATGTCGAATTCTACACAGCGGAACACCAAACTGCCAAAATAAAAACAACACGTAAAATATGAAGTTAAAAACTTATTTCGCTTCGGTTGCAAATGGCTCTAAGCTCAAGCAGCGCAGGCTAATTTTCTCCGTAATTATGCCCTAAATAACCGTAAACTGTGCTGCTAAATTTATTAATATCCGCGCTTATTATCATTACGCTGCATCACGAGCCTCTAACTGACTGCCTGCCTTATTTGCCGACGAGTTGGTGTGAAGACTATCAATTCTCTTAGACCTGACTGACTATCTCTGAGAGGCACCGTGATCGCCCAAGTACTACGCAAATCACGCGTAATCAGTGCTTTTCCTCTTTAGTCCTGGAGTCTAAGTTTTAGTGAGTGAGGTTTTTAACAGTTTTCTATTCAGTGCAGTAGAAGTCATATCAAATAATCTTAATCAGACATAACAATGTCGAACTTTAGTAGATTACTTGACAGGTTTAAAGGCACAAATGGTAGTGATCTGATCCTATCTTGTGCGCCAGAAATTGTGGGTTCGATCCCCACCCAGAGCAAATATTTTTATGATGAATATTTGTATTTGTTTTGTATCTGGGTGTCATCTATGTGCATAATAGTATTATATTTGTCATTTCTCTGTGGTTTGATATCCATAACACAAGTGCTTTAAGCTACTTAGGAGTTAGGTCAACGTATGAGATGTCGTGAGTAAAGTAAGTATATTTAGCTGGTTAATTTAACATTGTCGTGTCTTCACTTTACTGTTTACCTCATTTCCCTTAAACAATGTTCATTGAGAATATATTTAAAATTCCACGCAAACACTTCTTACGGCAGTCTATACAGTCGTAAGGCTATATCATAAGCTCTGGGGCGTTTACAAGGCAATCCCAGCGAACTTTCATCAGCGCCGGCGATTGCGCGCGCGCACCTAATGACACGACCATTACGCACATTATTAGCCGACCCGACTCATGTCAACTTCAACTCGTTGCTACCAAATTGCTTTGCCACTTCTAAATATTCTTGTGGCTCTGGCATCGCGAAGTTTAATGACAGTTTTACACAAGATTGGTGAAATACAATTTACTCTATCTCATGAAATCTGATAACTTCTTATTAGGCGCTTGGCTTTAAAAAAAAATACATCACGAGCAGTGCCACGCGGTATCCCTTGTGTAGTTACTGTTTATGTATAAATACAGAAATAAGATATTATTAATGTAAATTTCGCAATATTATTATAACATAATTTCTACATAAATAATATATATAATAACAAATACATATATTTATATATATAATAACAAACGTACAAATATACAAAACTTGCTTGGATTGTTTTATTAAAGGCATATTTATTTCTTTTTAAAATATTTTATACAGCCTATGTAACTTTATAAGAATGCAGCGTTTATATGGAAAATGGATACATTAGATTTCGAATTCAAACGTAAATTTTCTTATAAAAGTAGGAAACCTATTATAAAAAACTTCTATGTCTTTGCCATCAAGATTCAGTTACAGCCCAATAGGGCTGTAGAAAAAAAGTATTATTTTTATACACCTCCAACACGAAGGTATTGGGTGAACGGATTCAATACTGTGAGTTAATGTAGGTAGCGCGGAGGAGATTTTGTGACTCGATAGAAGTGTGGATTATTTCGTGCAAGCACAACAAGCCACACCGCTTGCGACTAGATCATTATAAACTTGGCAAGCCGTAGTACTGTAGCCCACAAGTAAACGGCCCATGTTGTGCCTACGGCAAAGGAATTTCACAAACTTTTTTTGCACTCTTCCTATATTATCTATCTGGTAAAAGCAATATTCCAGTTAATTTCTAACTATGCTTAACAGGAGAAGCTGTATATTTTGCGGTGATTTAAAATCTCAAGTTAGTTTGAATATAAAGCCTAAAAGCTTGTTACTCTATTTAAGATGATTTTTGAAGTGGGGTCGGAATGTTAACTTTGTGTTAAATAACACTATATTTACTCTGCTCAGTGGTTTGTTAAACGAATATTAATCTGAGACTATACTGATATCGTTCAGCAGTGCCTTGTGCCCTCTCATAATCCTCCACATCTATATAGATCTTCAGATAATCAGAATACAGCGCAGCAATTAACAATTACCGAACATATAAATGTAAATTGAATAAAATATTTCTTCAAGCCGTACAATAGTAGTATTATTGTGGACTCCGTTTTACAATCGTAGATGTAAAATTAAACGGCTCTTACTACCGCTACAATAACTTATTTCCTGTGCGTAAACAAATTTGTTATCTATAGAAAATGTATAGCAATCAAATTCGTATATTCTTAAGTTATAATTACTTAATATCTTCATTTTATATTCAAAGGTATTATTAGACACGTTCGCTTTAATAGAGACAACCATTGGACTGTGTGACATTGTGGTTTTATCTCGGAAATGATAATAATAATAAACTATTTATTGTACACTAGACACAGTATTAAATAAATAAGAACAATTGGCGGCCTTATCCCAAAAATGTCTTCCAGGCATCCTTAGGATGGAGAAGAGCAAATGAATCAAATAAAATAAATATATTCACATAACATATCATATTTTGACTTGACTCCGAGATAAATAGCTTAAACCACTTGTGTTACGGATATCAGACAACAGAAGAATTACAAACACAGAACAAATAAAAATATTCATGTAAATATATGCTCTGGGTGGCGATGGTAAAATTACCGTAGAAATGCAAGTGTTATAATTAGTCGAAAACAAAATGAATATGAACCATGAACAATGTTCCAATAAACATTGAAAGCGCTCACACAAACAAAACACTGCGCTGCGCTTGTGAGCGCTTTGTAAGTGCGCGCAATGAGCGTCCGTAAGGCGTTCCATCAGAACGTAATTGCCGGTTCCGATTGTCTGACGCCGGCCACGGCCGTATCCGCCATGACAACCCTGGCTGTCATGTACAATACTCGGTGTACAATGTATGATTGGGGTGCCTTACATCAAAATTCTGAGGGTGTTTTATTAGGCTAACCAATATCTATTTGCAATAACACTTTGTATAATTACAATGCGTTTTGTATTCTTACAAATTGTGAAAAATATACTTAAGGGTCTGTAAGCAATAAAAAAAACTTTTTAAACTCGACATCGTTACACGACATATCAAAAACGGATAAAACACTTTTGCTTCAGTATTTACAAAGAGCGCACTGAAGTCTTTTGCATCTGAACTTTGGCATTGAAAGTAAAATAAACAATAATTAATATTAAATTAAAAAAACAATGCTGATCAATGATTTAATAAAGTTATTATATGGCTATTTACACAAATAAATAATATAAGCATTTAATTCAAATTATGCATTTAATTTATTCTATATAAGCTGGTTATTTCTTAGTCTAGTTTGTTTTAAAATACTTGATGGAATTCATATAGGGCTTCGTGACATACCTACCTGATTCGTGGAATACATATTCGATTTGAGTTTTGAATAAAATAATAATATATAAAAATATTATTATATAATAAAGAAAAATATTTTTTTTCTAACAAATGTCTGATTTAATCTCTACGCAAGACGTGTAAAAAAAGCATCTTGAAAGGTCGCCGACCCGCAGATGGCTCAACACAGTAAAATAATAACAATAACTTCAAATGCGATCCAGAGAAAAAACCGACTCAAACACAATGTCATTACGGCGAGGCGACGTCGTGAGCCATAGACTATAAACGCTGTAGAGCGCCCACGGAACATCGAAACATCTGCAAGATCTAGTTATCACAGTGTTAAACTATTTATTTATTTTATATATAAATTGTATAAAATAGTTTGAACAATACACTCATTGCTGGGTCTCGGAACTTTAAAACCATGTACTCAAAAGCAGCAAAATTTATTACAGTTACATTTCTCGCAATAGTTTCAGGCCGCTTTAGAACTTTTTTTTTGGAATAAAATTAGGCTATTCGGCTTTATTTTGTAGTTATAGACACAGATAAATCTCAACATTCTATTCTTTCAGTATTAGAAAGCTAAAGATTCCACGGGTAATATAGGTTATATTATATAAGAATTAGAAAAATAAGAAGAGCGCCTGCGCTGGCAAACGTAATGCGTAGCTTTGCGTCGGAAATGGAACTGCCCATTCCCATGTTTCATTTGAGCTGCGCTGTTACGGATATCTGTCGCCTCTTGCAATACCTAATACAGAGGAAAGTACTATTCCACTCCCTCTCCATTGGAGTACCGACTCTAGGACAAAAAAAGTAAAAAAAATATATTTTAATATTTATTAGTAGTATTGAAGATCATATGTCAGAATAGCACAGTAAAAGGTGTTTTATAAATGTGTTCTATTCTACGTGTTCTTAAGCCAACCTCTCCTCGCTGTCTATCACTATTTGAATCCAAGTAATCAGAGTGGAGGCCCGACACTGCCATTTGTATTCTTGCACAGGCGTCACTTAGAAATTCCTCTCATCACCGTTTTTACTTATTATTTCACATAATAATTTACTATCAAAAATAAAATAGTTTTTTTTACTCTAATATTTATTCAGTCTTTCATAAAATTATATGCTTTGGTTAGATGTATGCACCAGAAGTACTACCATGATAATATTATCACTAAAAATGTTAAAATAAGTCAATTTCTTTGTGCAAAACAATATCACGGGTATTATACGTTTCGTTTCTACATGAAAAGTGTTTTTTTCTATGTTTGTGCTAAATTTCGTTCAGGATTATTCTTGTAGAGTTACAATACGTCGACAAACTTTCGCTATTAATACTGAGCTAAAACTTACACAAACTAGGAAGCAGTGTTACTTTTATTAATGGAATTCTTTCTTTTTTTTATTTCTGATCAAAGTTAGTCAAAGGTGTGAATGGAAAAAGCCATAAAAGCAACACTTGAAAAAACGCAATTTCGTAAAACATTCAATTCAAAGAATGTAATAACTATTACATCGCGCCTTATTTCCGGTACGATATCGATTTGATTGATCAATTTCGATGATCAATAACTCGGGCGTCGTGATTGGCTACCGGGCGGCTACCGAAGATCGATCGGCGCTTCGGAGTGTTTTGTGATCCATTGCGTTTATTGTGCCCTGTTATTTTGGGATGGTGTGTTGCGGGAGGGAGTTGGATGTTGTACTGACTGTTGCGTCGTAGCGCGTAGCGTTGCGGTTGTTCTTGGTCAAATAAAGTCAATCTTGGTGTGAGAGGTCCGTGTGAAAATTTGATAACGAATCTACGATCGATGGGGCTGCTCTGGCTAGTTGCGGTTTGCTCTGCTACTGTAGGATGTAATAAGCGGCGGGGATTAGCCCTGCAAGCCACGCTCCACACGTAGCCCGCACAATCTAGCAGGTGTGAAAAGTATTAGCGATTTCTGACGTGATTTCATTGGATTTCTGAACTGCTACTTTGTTGCGAGTTCATTGGTTTGTCTTTGTTTATCGCAACAAAGGAAAATTATTATTTTATTTTCATCGGGTACACAAAATTACAGTATAGCTCGGAATCAAGAATAAATATAAAAATCAATCAGTCATAGGAAGAACGAGCGAGAATCAGAACACTTCTAACAGTAACCACTATTGTGAATACATTTGAGTAATAAAATTAAAATTACTTTTTTTATATTTTTATATTATAACGACTCTAATTATAATAATAAATAATATATTCCCACAACATCTCATACATTGGCCTAACTCTGTGGTAAGTCGCTTAAAACACTTGTGTTACGGACGCCAGACAACAATCAAAGGAATAACAAATATGCTACTTAAATACTTATATTTAACACCCAGATACAGAACAAACACAAATATCATCATATTAATATTTGTTCAGAGTGGGAATCGATCACACGACCTCTGGCGCACAAATTGCACCGTGCTTGCTAGCAAAGTTATATAACTAGAATGAACAAATAAGGTGCATACTCGTACAGATTATATAATCAAATATACGACATAATAATTCCAAAACTTAAAACTTACCCCTTTATACAATGTAGTCCAAGTTAACGGACAGCAGGCAATAAATAATCCCCATTAAATCTGTACAATGACGCACCGAAGCGAACTGTGTAATAACTTCCCTACAACAAAATTAGTAGATTACAGAAATGGGCCAAAATCGACCACGTACGAACTAAACGTCTTCATCCGTAGAAAACTTCACAAAAAACTTAGACGACGCTCGCTTATCAGAAATCGGAGGGCAGTAGCTTTGATGGCGTAGCGTTGAAGGGCTGTAATTGGAACTATCGATAAAATAATGTACGTTAACAAAAACTTGATATACCAACTTTTTTAATGTGCACTATGTTGCCAATCGAACTTGGTTTGAATTGTCACGCTCCAACATCGCAAGGATAACTTGTCAACAAATTTGTAATCAGTACTTATGTCGTCGTTTTATCACTTTACTGAGTTATATCAAAATATCCGATATTTTGTAAGAAGTGAAAGAAAATGGTGTTAATTAATTATTTATTTCTTTTTTTACAAATGCACATTTGTGCATCGTTAATAATGAAAAATATCGTATTAATTATATATATATTGTTGTATATATGTATAATTACATGTATATTGTGGGTGAACAAAAGCCTTATTTAAACTTCATAGGTATTTTAAACTTTGTTAAAAACGACAAGACTCAATTTCTCGTTCTACACGTATTCAAATGCAAAAACACCTGATAACATTCGGACTCGAAGCTATAGCAATGGAAAAAAAAACATAAAGGCTGATAATCGATCTATAAACTGTACCCATCCCTATTATGGCATTAAAACTATTAAGTGTATGGGGCGGGCCTGCGGGCAGAATCAAGCCGCGGCCACAAACCACAGCTCCTGGACGGGCAGGACAGTTAGCCCGGGATATTATCGATACTTTCGTAATTAGTGTCTTTACAACACTACCTTGGACGAATTATTCATGCGTTAAAGCGCATGTTTGTTGGATGAATATTAACAAACTATGTCTATATATACGAATCTTCGCTATAAAAATAGCATCAAGCAGCAAGTTGGAACTGTTTTTATAATTTACGTCATCATACCAGAAATTGTCAGTCCACTGCTTGACATAAGCCTCTCCAAATGAGATTTTTTTCCTACAATTGCCGCGCATGGCAGGCGTGTTGGCAATTGCAGAGCGCAGTTATCGCGACGGTGAAGTTGCTACCCATCTGATAGATATACCGGTCATTTAAATATTAAGTATAACTCTAATTTGTAATAACATTTGCAACCATACATTAAATTACAGTTAATGATTCACCATGATCACTTCATAATATATATTTGGTGTCTATTTTTTTAGCACACCAAGGATTGTAATATTACCTCTTATACCTATAATAGTCTTAACGCACAAACTATATATATATATATATATATAAGTTTATAGGCGTGCATATATTTAAAACGATACGCCGCATACGATCAGTCCTATTGGAAACCACTTGGAGAGGCCTATGTCTCACAGTGGACGTCTTCCGGCTGACATGATGATGTTGATGTTAATCTATTTAAAACACAAAATAAAAGAATCGAACACGACGAAATAAAAATAAAAATCATAACAATTAAGTTGTACATAAGCACTTACTCTACAACCATATTTTTGCTTTGGATTTGTTAGTTGTAATTAGATAGAAATAGAAAATGAACATCCAGAGATCCACTACAAGCGTTATAAAGTTTACCAATTCTCGATACAGGAGGACAGAACTCTATAACAAATATTCTGTTTAAATCAACGATGGCGTAATCAATGATTTAAGATATCTTGATATAACATTTAGAATTCCCATGTGCATAATACAAAAAAAGTATTTTTATAGACATAACCATAATTGGAAATGTCTTATTGAGAAAATTTAAATTTGAAGTGACAACTTTATCAGTAACTTTAAATATATTTACACTGGCAAATAATATTTTACCTCGCTTAGAAAAGCCACATCACAATACAGACCTATAGCAGACTTTTTGAATAGTTTAAGCAACGCAGTCCTCGTGAATAATTCATCTAATTACTCCCCAACTCTTCTCATTAGCTAGACTATTTTCAAGTGATTTTACCGCGTTTCCAATGGATTTCGGTAAACTGTGAAAACCACAAGGGCAGACGGTGTTTTAGCAGTAAGTCAATGCACCAAAATAAACAATTAAGTTATGGGCTTTAAATTGGTGTTTTATCTCAAAGAAGAAGACCTTAAGATCTTTTGAAGGTCGTGTAAAAAAGTAATGTTTTTAGAATCCTTGTTGAATAAATAAAATACAGCACCGGACAAAAAATAAATAACATGAATCTTTTTGTTGTAACCTACTCCAAATAAAAAATTTTCAGATATATTGCACTTTCTATGACTTGATAAGGAAATAATAAATGCGTGTTTGAAATTCTAGCTAGTAACGTCATCATTTAGAATTTCCTTAATATATCCACAGCAAAATTTTAATATAATAATACATTTACACAACATTACATAAATTGACCTGGCTCAAAGATAAGTCGCTTAAATCGGACAACAGATTATGATAATTTAATACATATTTAAAACTAAATATTACCAATGTGAAGTACCAGCAGAGTAGAATAGTACCTCCCCCTGTACCAGGTGTCGTAAGAGGCGACTAAGGTACCAGAACCGACAGATGGCGGTATATCCATGCAAAAAAGTGAGCTCAAATGTACATGGCGGGGTTGGGCAGCAGCTTCCCTGTCGCGAAAGCTGCTCTCTGCGATTGCCAACACGCTTGCCCATTGCGGCAATTATGGGCAACATACCCTCTTTTTTGGGGAGGCCTATGTCTAACAGTGGACTTTTAATGGCTGGTATGACGATGATATTACCAAATAATAATTATGATTACTACAGAAGTTATAGTTTGTTGAGTAAGATTCGTCAACAACATACAACTTTATTTTGTATTAATTATTTCGGAATTTCCATGAATTATTCCGGAAAACAAGTATAAAAATATGCTTCGGCAGGTTTTTGGTACAAAAACAGCATTTTGGAGGGCTCATCTCTTTTTCTTATTATTTAATTAAAAAGTTATAGGCAATTGTTGAAATAACAATGAATGAAATAGTTATTTGAGGGTGCGAAGCGGGTGCTTCCATAGACCATTAATTCCATAAAAAGGCTGACTTTGGTTTTACATGAAAACTCATTGGTTGCCAGTTTGACAACATACGCTTGCCTATTTGACAAATAAGCATGTAGTCCGCATACAGCCTATAAACGATTAATAGCACGTTGCCAACCATTTAACTTAAAGATAGTATGCCATATTACCTAGTAATTTACTGCATCTCTCATACCGCTGCAGTCAAATCAGAACATAGACATGCGAACACACTATTCGCCAGTAGAAATAGGCAATGAGAGGGAGGTACCTATGCGAACGACCTTTGAATGACCTTTCAAAAAAATTGCAAAAAGGCCGGTGAAACAATTATCGGCTGTGAGTAAATGTGTTAGGTACAACACATAATTTAATCAATTATATAATTAACATTCGTGACTATATTGATAGTAGATCGAATCAATATTGCATTGTAACCTACAAAGACGTCAACGTTTTGCGGTTTCGCCGACCGCCCGCCCGAACTTAATCTATAGCCAAACGAAAACTTCATCTTATTATTTATCTTATTATAAATAACTGTATTTAGATTAAAAACAAACCATTTATGTAAGTGGTTTATGATTTTCTTTTATAAGTCTTAAACTAATGAGCCCGATGGCTTGCATTGCAAATTAGTGATCCTATGCGCTAAGGGTCGATGCCCCCAAGTATTAATCATATAAAAATAAAATATAAATATTTGTCCACGGATAATATTTATATAATGTATATTTGTGTTTTTTCTTTGCTTGTGATTCCTACGTTGTCTAGTGTCCGTAACATAAGTGCATTATGTGACTTATCTAGGAGTCAGATTTGAGATATTGTGTAATTTTTTTTATATAAATTGATCTTCATTTTTACTTTTACCAACCCCTATATTAACTGCTTAAAAATCACTTTCATTATTTAATTTTCATCCACTCGGTCTTGTATGTCGATAATAAAATAAAACTTCAGCTCAATCTATTATTAATAAATTTTAATTAATACTTCGGACTCACGTGTGAAGAGAACTCCTAGAACTACAAGTGTCATTGGCCCAATAATACAAAGCCTGCATTTAAAATCTTTTCAGCCTCTTTGCGCTTTTAAAGCACTGTTTTATTATTTTATTTGTATGAGAATCATGCTTTTAGACTATACTATATCTAAAATGAACCTTCTTGAAGCCAAAATGAAAAATTGATTAAAATTAACACTGTAGCTACATCCTAGAGATATTACATTCTGCTCTGATTTCGCTCCCATTTTTATGAGCCTAAATATATTTTTCTAGAAATCAAATTTAACTGTTTCGCCTCTATCGAAGAGCGCGTAAAAAACTCGTTAGAGACGAGCACAACAATCGTTTTTGCTTCCGCTGGAGGCCGAGTAAAAAATCGAGTATCGATACCGATAGCAGTCATAATCGATACTATACCGGTCGCGAGCACGTACCACGAATGAAGCATTAAGTGAGCAGAGATCTCGAGGGTCAGGTGGCTCGCTGCTCCGTAATGTCCCGCATTTGCGGTCGCTTCTGCAGGATACAGGCTTGTACTGTAATGAGCAACACATAAAGAAACCTTACAAATAATTCAACCCACGAAAAAAACACACCGAATCACGCACTCGTATCCTTCGGAGGAAAATGCGTATCGGATAGCACGAACGACTCTCCCTTTTTTTCTTAACCCTACCGAGCGAGAGGCATTATTCATTTTCGATATATTTTTGAGGTGTCGGCCGAGGCTCCAATACAATCAATTATTGCACTACGTGACCGACGGTCGCCTTATGTCGGTATAAGTGTTCCAGTTTGCAAAAAACGGCATCGTAAAACTCTTGTAATTTGCGTAGACATCAACTGCGCTTTAAACTTTCAAAATGATCTCTTGTAATCTGTTATCGAGGGGCTTTTGTAGGGAGTGCTTTATTTGGATTTAGAACTAAATGCTTGACTCGATATCCTGTGAGGCGTAATGATCTGATTATCTTTGTGAGAGAGCTGCACATGTAGTTCCAGCGGCGTAGGGCGGTTGGCACGCGTGCAAGTATTTTGTAAAGAACAGCTCTTGTTCAATTAATTTTCACGTTGCACAATAGTTTTAATGTAAATTAGTTAATATGTGCTCGTTAATTAGGTGACACGTCATGTCCGGTTTTGTGCCGGAAAATTTGATTCGACATTTTCGTGTAATTCTATTAAAAATTGTTATAAATGCCAACATGTATTTAGGTAATTTTTGTTGGTCAGCCTAATTAATTTAATGACTTAAGATTTATCTAAAGTTAGACGATATTTAACAATTTTATTATTCACTCCTAGAAATACTTTATTTATTATTATTCAATCACGTCAAATCAGCTGAATGGATTTGGAGGATATCTAGTGCAGAGATAGATTGCAGGTTCGACTAGCACGTTGGTTACTTTTATTCTGCAAGAACGTACGGGTTCCGTAGATTTTCTGTTGCATTGCAAAGAGCAC
This sequence comes from Heortia vitessoides, assembly GCA_020976665.1. Classification (NCBI taxonomy): domain Eukaryota; kingdom Metazoa; phylum Arthropoda; class Insecta; order Lepidoptera; family Crambidae; genus Heortia; species Heortia vitessoides. Next base: position 11,200,541 of record JACJUM010005601.1, read on the forward strand.
ATGTTACGTAGTTACTTAGGTTTACAAGGTTAGCGATACGCTTGTGATATCTTTGTGATGACACTCGTGTCTATAGATTGCGGTCACGTTTAACTAAGTTATTATTATCTAGCTGACTTAATAATAAAAAAAAATGCCTGTCATGATTTCGTACAACGACAGTTCAGAGGCATGCAAAAGACAACATCATAATAGAACATAGATAACGATAGGCGCATATAGAAGGGGGCCGGGTGGGCTATGCCCACCCCAGTATGGTCTAGATCCCACCCCGACTCGAAAAGTTGTACCTACATTCAGTGTCGACTGTGTGAGTGCGTCATCTCGTCCCCGAAAATTACCCTAGATGCATGCAGCATCAGTGTAACGCGACATTCATGAACCTTATAACCTATCTTAAACAAGATGTACCACAAAATGCTTGCACACTGATCCCGATTAAAGTATATTGGTCCAAAAAGAAGCTTCACGCACGTTCCCTAACAATTGAACCGTAAAAACACGACAGATGATCCGTAAAACAATAAAACGGAACAGTTACCGTCACCACTAGAACAATCTTCGTCAGTCACAGCGAGCGGTACACGTCCCGGTAGGTACGCGAGATGCGATAGGTAATGCTAGCCCGCGGATCGCGTGTGCTCGGATAGTGTTACGCCCGACCGGCTGTATCAACGGTCGTCAATCGCTCGGATCCATTCCGTGTAACAATACCTTTGGTGGGGCTACTAAGGCTGGGTGTGCACTTGAACTGAAGCGGGAGCGGAAATTTGTGTGCGGTGCGAGTCTCGCAATCGCGCTCTTGCATTTGTGTGGTGATGACAGCTTCTTTATGATTCAAGATCGTAGATCGTCATTCCGCTGATTTTTGTTGCTTGCTTGATCGTTGCGTCCTACCTGTTGGTAGAAGGCAAAAATCAATTAATAGCCCGAACTTACTAAACTAACGAACTAACTAGTTCATAAAAATATTTCCTAACTTTCTTTCAGTCAACAGCCTACTTTACTCTTTTTTAGTATGCAAATGTGCTATTCAAACAGTAGTCTTTCTAGTTCATTTTCTATTAAGAAATGACTTTATACACTTTTTCTCTATATTAATATAGCTATTTAACTTTCTCAAATTTACTATGTTAAACTTCATGTTCATTCGTTTACATATGAGCTTCACGTATGAGCTTTCCGCCCGCGACTTTGCTCGCAAGTATTTTATTGCATCCCTAAATAACTCTTGTTATTTCAAGAAAAAATAATCGCTCCCTGAAAGCTCAACTATGCAATAGTCGTGCCGGTTCTAAAAGTTAGGTCTAACCCACGGGACATGTTATCACAATATAAAGTAGATTAAGTGGTTGTCAGGCCAGTCTATTAATTGTCTCTATGCCAAATTTAATCCATATCGGGTCTACCGTTTCGGCTTGACATAATAGCCAACGTATATCCATACTCACAAACGCGTTTATATTATCAGGAAGGTTGTCCCTCGGTGACTCAGGAACTGACGTCGGAGTCAATCAGTATCAGGTTCGTCAAAAAAAGAATATTAGCAAGAATAATTATATTATAAGTAATTCTGATGAACTGCATGATATAGATCGCAGTGACATCAACCCCGCCATGTTAGTGGCCCGCACTCTAATCTCAGCAAGTTACATTATACACAGCGAACGTGTCTTAAGAATCAGAGGCAGTGGAGTGGACAATGTTACCGTTTGTACTTATATGTCGGGACACTGCGCCGGTCGGATACTCGTCGGCTCCAATGGTTCGCTCTAGACATGGTGTCGACTCATTGCTATTACCAAAAATTGGATAGCACTGGGTCCTATAAATATATACTTAACTTAGAAAATCTCCCGTGGGTTAGGTCCCGTGGTCCGGCGAGTAGAATAGTACCTCCTTCTGCACCAGTTGTCGTAAGTGGTGACTGTGGTACCAGAACCGACAGATGGCGGTATATCCACCCGATACAGTGTGGCTCAGTTGAAATAGGACGGTTTGTTATGTAGATAAACTTGAAGAAATAATCCGCCATATATCTCTGTATGCCTGCGATCAACCTTAAGATGATTTACATGTGTTTGATGGTACTCACCAGTGTACGAAATGATACATCATACCAGCTATTGGAAATTCACTGCTGGACATTAATCTCTCTAAGAAAGGAGGTTTTATGCCCATAATGCCGCGCTGGGCAAGCGTGTTGGTAATCGCAGAGCGCAGCTATCACGACGGGGATCCAGCTGCGCCCCCACCCTTTGCATTCGAGGTGCACTGGTTCGGATGGATATACCGCCGTCTGTCGGTTCTGGTACCTTAGTCGCCTCTTACGACACCTGGTACAGAAGGAAGTACTATTCTATTCTGCCGGTACCTCACGGCACTGATTAATCAGGAAAATTTTAAGCTTTATCTTTATTTATGAAACTTTCATATCCCGGTTTTTGTCCGGGATGAACTTCGAAATTAGTGAATTGATTACAATTAAGTTTTTCAATTTGACGTCTCAATATATTTTTCGTTTTCGTTAAGACAGGACAACAGGTCAGCTAGTATTATATAAAAATATAGAGATGGTTATTGAAGGAGCAGGAAAAAAAATATGCCGTTAGTTTTATCCGAAACAAAGCGATGGCGTGTAACTAGTGTAATATATGAATATAAAATAGAACCGTTGTCAAATTATTCATATATTTTTTAAATCCTCTGCCATGGGATACTCTTAATTTTTTTTATTCACTATTCATTCAGTTTTGTACAACCATACAATGTTTATATTAACGAATAACCTATTAACAAGGTCACTCAGTCCGCGTGTTGTGATGCTCACCGACGCATTCATTAATCCATCGGATCCAACCACCAATGCTTTTGGGAAACAGCGAGGCATCTCCTAATCAGTGGGTACTCACCTAAAAATACAAATGATCACACACCATACCAGTGGACATACAACGCTCGCAAGATGTCAAGAAACATATATATACCGAATAGGATTAAGTTGTATGAATAAAATTTATACGACAAAAATAAAATTGTCTTGAATGAGGTAGACCTTATATAAAAGTCGTTTGCTTTGGTACCTCACTCTCAACTATATCTACCGCCAAACAGCAGTGTTCGCATTGTTATGTTCCGGTTTGAAGAGAGGCATTAATATTACTGGGTAATGTGCCTGAATATCTTCTATAGACTGATGTGACGCTTACTATCACGGACTGTATACATGTTTGTCGTCCTGGTACAAAATAAAAAATAAAAGTTAACAAAACATCTCATACATTGACCAGCCTTCGAGATAAATTCCTTAATGCACTTTTTGTACGGACATCAGACAACAGAGGGATCACGAATATAATACTTAAATACATATATTTATATATGGTATTAGTGATATTGCAATGGATATTAAATTATTGCCGATGTTTCATTAATTTTACATTTGATTTTATTTCTAGGTTATTATTTGATACATATTATTGAACTAAGCCTTGTAAATTGGGCTACTGGCAGAGTAGAATTGTACTTCCCTTCTTACCAGGTATCGTAAGAGGCGACTGAGGTACTGGAACCGACAGATGGCGGTATATCCACTCGTAATAGTGCAGCACAAATGCAAAAGAGCAGAGATGGGCAGCGGTATTTCCGTCGCGAAGCTGCGCTCTGCGATTGCCAACATACTTGCCCAGCGCGGCAATCATGGGTAAATTCCCCTTTTCTTCAGGAGGCCTATGTCCAGCAGTGGCTATTTTACGGCTACTACGATGATGAACCCAGTGTTAGTAAGCCGTAACAGAGACATATTTGCGTTTATAATATAAGTATTATTTCTTATACTCTTCTGTTGACTACTTCTACAACTTCTTTAACCGAATCAATTACGGCGTTCAACGAGATTTTTTTTAATATCCATTAGTTTCATTTCCAAAGCTCGATAAAACCACTGATTATGAAGGAAAAATTAAAGCTTAAAATAATATTACATTACCATTTCTTCTGAGCGGTGTTACTAAAATAAATATTAATGCCAAGTTTTAAACTGGTACCGTATCAAGTTTACAAACTTGATACGCAATTACATGGTAGCGAATTTCGATGATATTTTATAAGATGTTGCTATGTTTCTACAAGCTAGTTTCAGCTCCCGAGCGGCTCCCGTGCGGTTGCGCGAGCCCCATAAGCCATCATTACATGGAACGTGCTATCCTACGTAACGCTATAAAGAAATCCACGGTTTTATAAACAGTCTCATAACACTTAAGCTATCCTGGTACTCGGGTATTGCCAGAAGTGCATTATTGTACAGGAATAATGATCATCCTCATATTAGACGAAGGACGTCCACACTTGGACATTAAAATATTTGTAATGGCTTCGTGGCATTCCCAGAAGTGGATAGCTGTCGATCTTTGCCGATACCTCACTGTTCGCGGTGAAATTATTCGAAATGAAATATTTAATACTTCCCGAAGATATTTAATCAATAGAAATAATGTAAATGAGAACAAATTTTTATTATCTATGCTGTCATACTTATCTGTTTGCTACCATTACCATGTGAACGTGGATGCGATGCGCCGTGAAATCAATACACATGAGGTATCTACAAAGCCTAAATATCTTATAAGTAGTATAAGTATTTTTTTACTTTAATTTTTAATTGTATTTTAAACCTACGTGTTTAATTTGCTTCTAAGGTGAAAGCTAATTTAAAAACTGTTCTAAAGATATCATTATCACCATACCAGCTATTAAAAGTCCACTGTTGGACGTAGGCCTCCCCAAGAAAGGGGGTATGTTTACTCATAATTACCGCGCTGAACAAGTGTATTGTCAATCGCAGAGCGCAGCTTTCGCGACGGGGAAGCTGCTTCCTATCCTTGCATGGATATACCTTAGTCGCCTTTTACACCTGGTACAGGGGGTGGTACTATTCTACTCTGCCGGTACCTCACGGCTACCTGAAGATATGCAGTTTGGTAATTTAACGGATTAATCTTTTACAAAATTAAATTACAGAGAATTACCAGAGATTAAAAATAATACTTAAAATAATTATAACCAGTTCCATCGAAACCATTCAAAAACTTAATTCAAATTTTCACAGGCTCATTAGTTCATCTCATAACCATTTTCACTTTACATTTCAATTAGTCTAAAAGGCAGCAAGTACAAATAACGCATGTTAATGGTTAAAATCAACTTTCCAGACACAATACTTGGTCAAATAAAAAAAATTGCTTAATACTTGTGTGGTCAAAACTGTCTTGTAAAACGTTGGTAAGTAACTCTTGCAATAAATATATATCATCATATATCATATCCGCATTGGAAGCCTACTGCTGGACATAGACCTCCCCATGAAAGGGGGATACCGCAGCAGCTTTCGCTAAGGAGATGCTGCTGCCAATGCCCATCCCAATTTCAGCTAGACTGTTACCGCTATCTGTTACTTCTGGTACCTTAGTCGTCTCTTACGACCTCTGGTATAGAGGGAAGCACTATTCTACTCTGCCAGTACCTCACGGCTTAACATAATAAATATATTTACCTATCATAAATTAATGCAGGACATTGTTTTATATTTAACAAATTAACAATTGACATGACTTGTTTTACATTATCTATTATCAAAAATAGATAAAAAAATATGACATCGGTTTTCCCCAAACAGGAAACCACAAAACGATAAACCTATCAACAAATATTTTGCGTGTTCTGCTTATAAAAAATATTGATGTCTGTGATCCTGCAATACATAAATGGCTTAACATAGAAAGATCATAATGCCTAGTGAATGTTAATTACCCTTAACAGTATTTTTTTCTGATTGCCAATGTAAATAAGACAAAGTCCATTGGTTGATCTAAACCGATTTTCTTTTTATAATCTTCTTGTAATAACTTGTAGTCAGTGGAGGTCCGATGTTACAATTATTTATGTTACTTGACTGAAATATTCGAACACAGACATATAAAACTAAATTATAACAATTAAAAATTGTAAAATTATAAATCAAGATCAATGAGGTGTAAAAAATGACACGACAGTGATAAAGAAAGGTATGTTGAAATGGTTTGTAGAAAGAGTGGATGAGAATAAAATGACTGCACAAATGTATTGCATGAAAAAGTTGGTATAGGACGATTTAAGCGATCATACTTAAACTACGTAGAAGAGGTATTAAAGGAGTACAGAGTACAGGAGTAAAGCCTGAAGTACCAAGAATAAACGAGCGTAAATAAAGGAACTAATGAGTGAGGAAAGCGAGAGAGGTATGCCAAGAATGGAGCTTGTGCATATCCATAGTTTCCGCCTTTCCCGATGGGACACAGGCGTGATAAATGTATTATTTGAATTTTTTTTTCTTACCACTTTTAGGTTATTTTTTAGTGAGAGCCGCTTCCAACATTTGCCGAAAGGTATTCTTAATTTCGTTTCGTTAGTTTCGTTACGAATAGTGAACTCATTAATTAGAAAAATCGTTGTTTAAACATGTCATAATCATAGGAGCTTTACCCGTAGCGAGACAGATCAATACACTACTATCAAAATATAGTTTTATAATTACAATAAAACCACACACCACGTTAGGATCAATGCATTAAAATTTAACAATGCGTAATATTTTTGTGAATTTTGTTTCGCGCCATGTCGCGATTACACGGGAAATTCATTTAATGAAGTGCCGTACATGCATTAAGCTTAATTTTCAACAACAAATTATTGTTATCAAACGAACCGGCTTTTTCAATATTATGGTATTTGGTTGGGATCAATTCAATTATCAATATCCACTTTGGATAACTATGATTTTAGTTACGGCTCACGTGCAATTGCGTCTTAGATCATGTCGAAATAAAACATCATAACGCATAGCTGATTAATGTGTCTTTTGGTATGACGTAGTGTTTTCGTTTAAGATTAACGTACACCATTACAAATTTCTGGTTTATAATACACTCGATTATACTGACATAAAAATAAAAGTAAGTAAAAACCGGACATTTGGCGGCCTCGTCGTGTAGAATAAAAGCCTGGAATACTCTACCTTTGAATGAAAAGTGTGGTTATTAGATCCTATTTATCTAATATTGTTTTACCCCCTTCTTAAAATTATCATCATCATATCAGCCATATTTGCCGCGCTGGGCAAGCGTGTTGGCAATTGCGGAGAAGCTGCTGCCCATGCCCGCCCTGTGTATTTTTGCTTAACTGTTTCGGATGTATATATGGATATACCGCCATCTGCCGGTTCTGGTACCTTAGTCGACACGACACCTGGTAAAGGGGCAGGTACTATTCTACTTTGCCGGTACCTTACTGCATATTGGATTATCAAACATTTTAATTTATTAGCTAATGACTATTTCGCACCACGTGTTTAAAATTTTAAAAATAATTAAGTTAGAAATCAATAACCTCTATTTGCGATAATATACCACCTTCCCTAACCAGGCAAGAGCCAAAGATGTCTCTTTGGAATATAATAATCTGTACTGTTTTTTAAGCTGTCGTTGAACAATTTTGATTATTTAGATGTCATAAAAAGACATAAAATGCCCTCAACAGGTTCTATTCCCGGCAAGTAAGTGTTAACAAATATCTCTTATAAAACCTTGCGTACACACATCACGTCTGTGTACACTTGCTATATTTTGGCTTCCTTTACTCGCATTAGTTCTTTCATGGATGCTCGTTTATTCTTGTTACTAAGTAACCTAGCCCTTCTTTAATACCTCTTCTACCTGGCTACGCCTAGGTACTCTATATCAAATCTTCCATTTTCTTTCACTCTATTACTTTGTGCAGTCATTCTACTTCCATCTATCCTTTCGAAATAATACCTAAAACTAAAACCATTTACGTGTGCTGTGAGGCCTCGTTAATTTCCTGGCTGTTACAGTATACAAGGGCTAAAGTTGTCTAATTTGGTAAAGGAAGGAATAAACCTTTTATACCAAGTGTGCTTAAAAGTAAGAGTAAGGTACCGGAACCGACAGATGGCGTACATCCATCTAAAACAACTAACTGAAATATAACAATTCCTGTCACAAAGCTACCACCTGCCCATCGTGACAATTATAAGTAAAGGTCTCTTTTCTTGAGAAAGCCTATTTCTGTGGATATGATGATAATTAAAAATGATAAACATTAACTTTTCTAATATTATGTGACATTTATTAATAAATCTTTCGGTTTCATAGAGTAACTGCAGTAAATATTCCTTTGAAAAAAAACATTATACAATAACAATAACATAGTATATATATTATACTTATATATATGTATATATAAGTATAATAATAATAACAAGTGTCACAATTCAAAAATATCATTTTTAAGAAAATGTATTTTTAATGATTTTTTTGTTCATTTATACGTCAATAATTAAAAACTTATAATAGTTAGATTGCTGAAATGTCATGTGTTGTGACACTTTTTATATCTATATAGATAAAAAAATTTAGGTATATTTAGGTATATATATATATATTACTGTCTCTTATAACAATGTTCACTATAATTAAACAACAATTGGATGATAGCTTATCAATCTAAAATTAATAAATAATATGAATTCAAACTTAAAGGAAAATTGGAAATACTGCAGGCTAAATACTTGCAAGTAATTCCCACGAGAACAAAATCGTCGGTTAATACTTGCACAACAAACCTTCTTATAATAAAGTGACCTACATTAGAAAAACGATATACCCGGTTAAAATCTTATTTTATAATAAAAATCAAAGTTAGATTGTTTCTCATGTCGATAGGCTTTCGTCGAGGGCCGTCAAGTACAGGATGTATCGAATTACGGCCAGTTACGTTGTAAGTGATCACGGACAAAAACTCAACAAAAAGAATTCACTCGCTCCTCGGGTGAGAATATTCTTATAGGAGACCGGTGAGATTTGTAAAGCTTCGGCGGAGTACGCGCAAGGCATTTTCACTGCATTTGAAATTTTTGCCAATATTTCAGAGCGAGTAGTTTGTGAACTTAAATTTCGATAAGGTTATGTAAAAGTATTATGTAAGCTGAAAAACAGTCTGAGATATTCCGTTGCCTGCGACATTTGATATACATAATTCCGTTCCGTTATTTTATATAGCCTTTAACGTTTCTCGGTAAGTAGTATATGTAATACGGATTTTTCTGACCTTATAGTTTAGGCCCTGCAATAATATGTCAGTCAGTCAGTCAGTTTTTCCTTTTATATATATAGATCATGCAGTTTTAAGTTTATTAGATACAAATGCAATAATAAATTAAACAAGTTTAAATTGCGTTTTAAATAGAGATATCTTATATTTTTAACTATTACACGGTGAAGTGAAATCAGTAGTTTTGGTTGAATCGTAAAAACATAAAATATCTTTCCTCTTTATAATATACCGGGTATTAAGCCGGGTGAGGTCAAAGAACTGTATAATTCTCATAAAGATTGATGCTACTTCTCTATAACTTCATTAATCCATTAGCCGCGTTTTGAAGCCGCTAGAATGTATCATCTATATGGCTTTCAAAAGTTTCATGTAATTAAAGATTAAGGAAGATTATGATAATAATAAACTGCCTATATATAGTAGTGCCCGAGGAGAATAGTATCTATATCTGGTGTCGTAAGATGCAACTAAGGTACCAGAACCAAAATATGGCCAATATATATCAAATGTTCAGGGCGAGGATGGGCATCAGCATCATTTATGTATTAATCAGTTGACGATTAAAAGAATCTTTGTCACTTATCTATGCAGAAAAAGTCGGTAATATAGTGCTTTAAGTGTTTTATAGGATGAGATCGATGTATGTGATTTTATTTTGTTTATTTTCTTAATAGTCCAGTCCAGACATTTCTGTCATAATCTGTTGAGCATAAAAAGAATCTTCGTCATTTACCCCTATAAACTTAGTAAGTTTATCGTTTGAACAATTCGCTCGTCTAGTACTTGTCGAATGCAAATACCCGTTGGACCAATCAACAGCGTTGATTAAGGTGGAAAGGGGAGGGGAGGGGTGTAATTAGCCTCCTTTGATCTCGCCGCTCGTTCTTGTTACACATGTCGCCTCTTGCTGCAATTAGCTTATTATTGACAGCTTGTGTTAAGCTATTGTTTAGCTTGTGATTATATATGTTATGCCACTTACCTAGTTAATAGACCCTACACACATATATACACTTACCTTGAAGCCTTTGCGCAAATGGCAACACAGAGGAAACGTAGCCGCGCGTTGCAAAGCTTTTTGGATTTGTGACGGCCCTGATGGTGCAGATAATAATGATCCTATCTTGTTCGCTAAGGGTCGTGGGTCAATCCCAACCCAGAACACATATTAATATGATAAATATTTTTGTTGATTCTGTGTCTGGGTGTGTTGTATATGTTTTGCAATATTATATTTGTGACTCCTTTGTTGTCCGTAACACAATTGTTTTTACACGTGGTTGTGTAAATTTAATAATAAATAAAAATAATAGTGTTCTTTCTCTCGGCGATTTTCACGTCTCAAATTGGGCATATTTTTGGTGAAATTAAAAGCAAAGAAATCATAATTCGCTGATCACTGTCCGCCGCGACCGCCGTGTGCCAGACAGCCGGCTTCGCTATAAACACCGCTATTTCCATTTGTTACGAATTCGTTAAATGTGCGCGAGATATTTTGACAGTTCAGCGAGGTGAGGGTGTTAATGTGACATTACGCCTATGCCGATGTAGCTTCGCAGGGTTGACAGTAATTAACTATGGACTGTAGGTAGCTATATATATACATATATATGAATATAAAGAGCTACCTACAGTCGGTCAGTCAGTTTTTTTTATAGGTTTGGGTGACTCCTTGGATGGTTTAGATTCACAAATCAGGTTTCTTGAGAAGTGCTATGTCTATTAGACGTTTCGTGACTACTGTGATAGATAATAGTTATGAAACTAGAAATAATTATACCATTCTTATATCAGACATTTCGTAAAATCTTAGCTTGGAAGATTCAGTGAAACAGATATTTATTTACTATAGTCTACAAGTCTTCTTATCGCCATTACGGTACCGTTGCATAATATTCTAAAATAAACCATACATCATATTATTTAACTCCCATAAATTAAAATTATTTTAAACAAAGTTGGCAATTATCCAACGCTCGGTCTAATATTGTCTTGTATAATAGAATTGATAAACGCCTAGATTTGGTTTGTTTGATTAATACTCCATTATATCATCATATCAGCCATAGAAAGTCCACTGTTGGACATATTCAACCCCAACATAGGGGGGTATTTGCCCATAATTGCGGAGCTGGACAGGCGTGGTGGCAATCGCACGAGCGCGACTGTCCTTCCTCACCATGTAGTATTTAAGCTGCGCTAATTCGGATATACCGCCATCTGTTGGTTTCGGTATCTTAATCTCCTCTTACGACACCTGGTACCTACAGAAGTTAACTCTCCTACTCCGCCGTTTCCCAACGGCCTTATATCGTTTAACATAATAAAGACATCAAGTATGTCTAGCTAAAATTTAAGGCTGTGGACAACCCTGAGGCAGGCGAGCGCGGGAGTATGCGGGAGAGGCGGGGGGCGGTAATTATCCCACGTCACCGGCAGGCCTAGGCGCCCTGTCCTGGCTACGACTGCGTTAACATCTAGCCTTCATAAACACTCTCTTATTAATAAAATGGTAGCAAGACATGTTTCATAACAACGTAACAATTGATAAAATTAAATTTCTGTTACATAGAAAAATTATTGTTCCAACTTTTTGTTAATAGACGTTGGCTATATAGGCATATATAGCTTTAATCGTTGCAAAAATACAAAATAGATAAGTAGTACATTGCATATTTTCAGAGTATATTGTTATATCCGGATGTCTGAAAGTTTTAAAAGCCCGATTAATAATTCTCTGCATGAGTAACTCATCCACATTACAGCTTTAAGTTGTTCTTTATATTTATGGATTAAGATATGATGAGGCTGACATAACCTCGTGGAAAAAAACGTTAATAAATATAAGGTTAAAAAAGAAAACAATCTTGCGTCTTGCGATATGAACACCCGGAATTTGTGGGATCAATCTTTAAAAGTGTCAAATAACACTAGACTAGTGCTGCCCTCTGTCTTAATGGTTGGTTAAGATTAAATGGTAAATGCTGTATGAAATATTTAGAGTTGTATAGAACTGTGTCTCAGCGATTATATATCCAAAAGAGGACTACTTTAGAGTTCAGATCCTCTTCGTTCCGTCCGGTAGTGTACACCTTGGTAGATTAGTGGAAATCAGCTTTCTCTGAAAGATTGAAAGACTAAAGACAGTAGCAAAACCTAAGGCGATATGGTTCTCTAATTTTATATTTATCTCAGCATTAAAATACCAATTTGCTAGTTGTGGCCTCATAACATAACATTTTTAATAATTAAATAAAATCACACTACAACTTATACGTTAAGCTGACTCCGAGATATAAGCTTAAAGCGCTTGTGCTACGGATATCGGGTAACACAGCAATTACAAATATAATATGTACTTAGCTATACATACTTCAATAACACCCAGACACAGAACAAACACAAATATTTCTCATATAAATATTTGCTCTGGGTGCAATGGACGTCCTACGGGTAATGCTCAAAATAGATAAAGTTAACTTCGGTATAAATATCCTTTATATTTGTGTTAGACATAGCGGTCTCTGTAATCTCTATAAAGGAACCTTCCTTCTGCATCCATTTTTAGGGAAGTGTCTTTTATAAGTCCTTCTTAAGTCTGATTTTTTTCTAAGGGTATTTACGGTACCATACTACGAAGTTGAAGGTAAAAATAGTTTGAAAATCAGTCTGATTTTATTCTCCATACCTTTGCGATCATAAATTGAATCGCTAATTGAGTTTTGAGTTACCAGCTAGTATCATTTTATCGTTACAATTACTGTTTCCCCAAATGGATCGTCAAATTTGAAACGCGGTTTTTCCTCCCACATTATTTTACATGGTAACAACTACCATCGACCGCATGCCGGGCACCAGCGCTTTTATTTAGATACCTAATTAAATATTTATTAAGTGCATATCTCATTTATACATTAAACCAATTTTAATTTCATGTACGAGTGAACGAAATTAGGAGCAATGCGCGATCTACCGCAAAATGAGGTGAACTCGTCGACGCCAACGCTCGCTGGAAATCATTATTGGAACTTTTCGTATTACCGTAAATTTAGTTCGCCGATAATGAGTTGTTTGCTTCTTTTAATTGGTTTTGGCCTGTGCACTATATTGAGTCGACGTACATCGCCTGTTCAGTCGAATAATTACCCCAAAAAGAACGCGACGTACAGTTCGAGAGCCGGATTTGTACAAATTAAATATCTATATCTACATATCAGCCAATGGATTTCCACTGCTGGACATAGGCCTCCCTAGGAAGGGGGAGTTTTCCCCATAAGGCAAGCGTGTTGGCAATCGCAGATCGCACCTTTCGCTTTACGAGGATACACTATACACTACACCATATCGGATGGATATACCACCATCAGTCGGTTCCGGTATCTTAGTCGAGTCTTACGACACCTGGTACAGGGTGAGGTACTATTCTCTTCTGAAGGTACCACCCTGCTCATTTTTATGATACTTAGGCAACACTTTCTTTAGAAAATAGATGCCTTAAAGGATATAATAGATGATTTAATACAAACATATATTACTAGGATTTAAATTTTGTGAGTTGACATTTCCGACATCTATCTATCTTTCTATCTAGATATACTGTAAAACTAATTAAAAAAACTGTTGTTTGGAATTTGAAATAATAAACGCATATCGTAAACAGAATAGACTTGAAGTTTAGAAACAACGTAAACAACCATACAAAAAGGATTTTCCAAAATTCCTGGAAGGCAAAAGTCTCAGGAGGCCGCTACAATTTCATTTCAATTTAATAATCATCACGTCTGTCGTAAACTAAATTGATTTCTTTTGGACATATATCTCCCCAAGATATTTCCAGTAAGGCCGATTTTATGCAGTTTTCATCCAACACGATCCTGCAGCTTAAGTCATCTGACTAGATACATACCACATAGATCCGTGAAGAAGCAAATGTACCAATTTAGCCCAGGGAAATAGCAAGAGGAAGTGGCAACGAGCAGGGCGCAATACGCAGAACTAATAACCAATTGGGGTGTTCGAGAATGAAAACCACGCACCGGCAGGCGCAGATGTACCCACGAACTTTATTTTTCAATATTATGAAGTCAACAAATAAGGATACGGTCTGCTTGATGATAAACGTGACCGCAGCCCAAGGACACTCGTGTCATCACAATGATAACACTAGCGTGTCGCTATCATTGTGAACTAATCACATTGTGGCATATTTAGCTAGTAATTTCACTGCCTCTCTCACCCTTCCAAACGAAACAGAACGGAACAGCAGTGCCAATGCTGCTATTTGGGGGTAGAAATAGTCTAAATAAATAGAGGTCTACATCCAGTAACTACTAAAATAATATATATGTTTATTTATCAATAAATCAGTAATCTACAATTTGCTTACAAAATCAATTAATTAAAATTTTAATGTATATTCCGTGGCATATATCCCTTTTGTGGTTTTCACTGTGTGGTTATTTTACTTGTACCACAAATATATATCTATAATTAATAGTTATTAATAACTTTACATTACCGGCGGTTTTGCGAATTGAAATGTTTGGGTATTCATGTTGTGTTTATTGCGCCTTGCAACACTGATTGGACATGGACTGAACTGGCTTAAAACCTTGTTTTACTAAATACCGATTTACGAACAAAGCGGTGGGTCTCTCCGCTACACCCAAGCGTGTACTGTCACATCTCTTTTTAGTACTTGTACTATCCTAATATACAACTTTTTTTTAAAGTCAACTTATATATACTTACGTATACTTGTAAACTAAACAATTATTATATTATTATAATCATCATATCGACCACTGCGGGACTTAGGCCTTCCCAAGAAGGACGTCCAATTTTGCCCATAATTGCTGCGATCGACAAGCGTGATGGCAATCGCAGTGCGCAGCTTTCGCGACGGGGAAGTTGCTGCCGATCTCCGCCCTATACATTTGAGCTGCACTTTTTTAAATGGAGAACCCGCCATCCGTCGGTTCTGGTTCCTTAGTCGCCTCTTACGACACCTGAAACAACGGAAAGTACTGTTTCTACTGCCACAATACCACAATATATCAAAGAAATCAACACTTACATATCTTTAACAGTGGTATATCTTAATATATATATATATATATGTATATATATATATATATATATATATATATATATATATATATATATATGTATATATATATAAATTACATGTCTAAGTATTTGTCCGATACGAACTAGGAAATTAATTTAATGTTTAACCGAACCGATTTTAATATTTTTTTGCTCTCAGTTTGATTCAACTTAAGAGAAAGATTATATCTCAATTTAGTTTCTCACAGCACAGAACAAATACAAATATTAATCAAATAAATATTTGTCCTGGGTGGGGATTGAACCCACGACCTTTGGCTCAGAAGATATGATCGCTACTGTCTACGCCATCGGGTCCGTCTGATTCTACATATATAACTGTTTTTAACGGATTGACACTGTAGATTCTTATGAACAATATTGACGAATTCGTGTTTATGAATGTGGATGAACCGAGACTGGTAAACCCAGTCGCTTGCGTCAAACGATAGATAACTATAAATTACAATTTAGTATTAATGCAAATGAATAATCGACGTTAATAGGAAATTGGTCTTACGCGGACTTGTGCAAAACAGAACTTAATTATTCTATAAATACAAAATGTAATAATTACTAATCGCGGCTTCACCCGCATTCAGTTGTAAAACTTGTCTACTACCTTTGCCCCCTTAAGGGTTACCCCTTTACCCTTTAAGGGTTGATTTTCGTGATATTTTACACGTGTTTCGTGATTTTCAATGTCAAACCTTCACACAAAATTTCATTCTAATAACTTAAAAAACAGCAAAGTTTATTAATATCTTTGCACTCCCGTTCTACACTTTTGTAAGTAAATTTTAAAAAACCCTTTCTCAGATAACGATATTTAAAGACTCCTTCGTCCAAAAACCATCAAAACGCCAAAATTACATCCACTCCCAATATTTTATTTTCTACTAGTATTATATATGTGAATTGCATATTAGTTTTCAGTGTTTAGACGGCTGCTTACTCCTTAGTTGTTGCCTGTTTTTTTATTATTTTTCTATTGGATATTAGTTAAAATTTAACCGCTATCTGTCGGTTCCGGTACCTTAGTCGCCTCTTACAACACCTGATACAGGGGGAGGTACTATTTAACTCGGTCGGTAACTCACGGCTATTTTACTGTATACTATATGATTGATTATATCATTATCTTCTCTTTTTGGTCAGGGTAGAAACTAGTATAGGTACCTTATTTAGCTACACGCTTGAACCCAGCCTATTTTAAATATAATGCCCTGTATGTAAACCTGTATAATATTTCACCTGTATTTATTCTGTGGCAAATATTGAAAAGAGATTATTCCTGTTTCACTTAAATTAATAAACAGAGTATACCATCACCTCTATTAAATATATAAATATCTCATACATTTCATGATACTTCAACTTAAGCATTAACGTAATATGTTTCGTAAATAAACTAGTAACATTAACACAAAGTCGACTGCGAATTATACATTGACATCTCCCCTCCCCCCGTCCACCGACATTTGACGTCATAGGAAAACTTAGTAGCAACATGAGTTATTGTATTTCCTTTTTAGGGATTTAATATTTTTGTTATTTTAAAAGCTAGCCTCACGAATACGCCACCCCACCGATAGGCCATCAACAATAATCACCATAATTTGTATAGTGTATCAATTAATTGATCAAAATACCGACGGTAAAGAGGTGTGTACGTGCCCCGCCAGGCGTCGCCACGGGCAACTTAACATACAAAGCCGAAGTTTACAACCGTTATTAGCATAGCGTCGGTTATCAAGCCCTGACTCACATGTAGCCCTACGTCACTAACACAACAATAAGCTTTGATAACAACATTATTATTGCTAAAAGACCATATTATGCGCATATGGGTGCTAATTGATAAGTATAAATTGTTCAGATTATTCTTATTTAGATACTAGCTTTGCAACTGTGAATTCTTTGCTTTATATCTCATCTCATGTTATTACGGGAAGATATCTATATCACTCCGTAACTGCTAAAATGTGCAAAACTTTGCACCGATTCCATAGAGAAAAAAAAAACGATATCTATCCCACGGGTCATTTTTTTGGACTAAAAACTTCAGAATATTTTAAAATTTATTAAAATCTGTAAAAGGGTAGAAACACTTCCATACTCTTAAACATTCGCGTGTAGGATATTAGTAAAAATATTTTAGGGTTTGAAATATTAAATACTGGCAAACCGGGT
>JACJUM010005601.1:11218409-11302936 GCA_020976665.1 Heortia vitessoides
ATTTAGGTAGATGGAAACAACTCTTTGGAATAGCAATTTTAACAAAACATTACATCCACTTGAATAAATAAGCCTTAATTACATTATGCATTGATTACTCAACAAGGATTTTACAAACGGATTATGAATAAGTACCTACAATTCATGACAAGTCTGTCAAATTACATAAACAAAACGTAGGTGACACGTCTGCTGAGGAAGGAAAAATAATGTCAACCAATGAATCATTACGACTGAAAATTATCCCTTTTCTAATTCCTCATAAACGTAATTATAGTATTAGTAATAAATACTTAATATTCGTTTCAATATAATTTCATGGAAACATGCCGAAAATGCGATATATTTTGTTTTTCTCCGAATTATTGTGTTTGTCGGGGAGGAACTTCTAAACTATTGAATCGATTTTAATAGTTTTTTCTTACTGTAAACAGATTGATCCAACTAGGATAGGTTATACTTATATCAAGAATAAATAGCAATATTTTTCATGATAAATATAGTTAAGACAGGGCAGCGTCTAATAGTCGTATAGCTGTTTTAAAAGTACACTTTCATATAAATACTTAATGAAGCTTTATAACTTTAGCCAATAGGTATATCAGAAAACACATAGATTATTTTCATAAAGATACAACCAATACGATATAATTTCCAATATGTAGGTACACAAATGTTTTGACTGTATGTAAGTAAGAATCATAAATCGTCGTTGGCTTGTAATTAAAATCTGGCTGTATTCCAAGGGCCTTGAACTCCGATATATAATTAGTATGCATCAACAAATTGTACTTTCACTGTATAAAACACCGTGGTGACTAATAAAGCTGTGTCGAAATACAATTGTATTCATAATTTTGGCAACGTGACCCCACTTTCGTTGATTTACTACCGCCTCAGTATGAATCAACTGACAATCCCGGAATGTACGCACTCAGTGTGGAAGACGTGGCTCGCATATTAACACTTTCATTGAATGGTTTATTCAGTCAAGATCAATATCGGACTTAGACACTTCTAATGACACTTGCATGTGTAAATATGGTCATCAAACCTCGCATATTATACATATCAAATGCATGTAACTATATACCGTGGTTATGTATTTAATTATTTGTAAAGTATAACGCTAGTAACGATTTGCGAAATTAAATAAAAACAACGTGATTTACAACTACACCATATTAGAAGGAAGCACCAATTTGAGATATTTTTACTATAAAAAACCCTGTTGCCATCCCTGCAGTATTTTAACTAAACTTTTATGTATATAGTTTTACAATTTGATACAGAGGGTGTTACAATTCCCTCCCTACAGGATTACTGCTGTATTGGCTTCATTAAATAAAAAAAAAACTATACTGATATCAGCTGTTCGGTTTCTACTAGAGTGTAAGCCACATGAACCTAATCAAAACCCAAAAAAATATCACTAAAATGTATTTCCTATATAGGATATTAAAATATACTTTGTTCTCCATTAATTCCAGAAACTAGCGGCAACATCCTGGGCGCAAGTGACTGGAACACGGGATATCCGTCATCTGCCACGGTTTACCCGCCCTACGGACACCTACAACCGCCCTATTATAAGCCCGACCCAACCATACATATACCAGCAGGTACATATACTGGGTTTTTACTGGAATATCGTTATATATATAAATTTCGTGTTACTATGTTTGTCCGGGATAAACTTATAAAGAACTGTACAGATATTAATATACTTGTATTTTTACATACTGTGTACAGCTAGATCCAACTTGAAGTATAGGATAGTTTATACCGCAATACTTTTTTCATGATAAGCATTGGTATATATTTTAAATACGACGTCTGTCGGGTACTGACCCGAGCCACTAGTAATTTATATGTTATAAACGTGTCATATCCGCGGATGCGGATTTTAAGAGGTTCGCATCCGCTGATGCGGATCTGTACAAAGGAACTAAGTGTTGGTTTGGTAGGGTAAAATAACTCAATAATATTTATCCTTTCTTCATTTTATAGTAGTGAACGAGTTCCTACTACTATTTAATTATTTTAGTAATTAAATTAATAAAAAGAGGAATGGCCGCCTTTTCTGTTCGTATCCTGCACTAACAAATAACCGTTCACTTCCGCATCCGTAACACCTCCGCGCATCTATTTATACGGATGCGAATGCTGATACGGATGTCTGAATTGATACGGATTCGTATTTTATAGAAGTAGACCTCACATAAAGGTATGAAGGGAGAGAAATGCAGTGAAATTACTAGATAATGTGACGTGATATCTTAGTCACAAGGTTGGTAACGTGCTTGTAATATCTGTATGATATTACGATTTATATGATATTTTTGATCCGTGAGGTACCGGCAGAGTGGGTCGAGAGTAGAATAATACCTCCCTCTATGCTAGGTGTCTTAAAAGGCGGCTAAGGTACCAGAACCGACAGATAGTGTAATTCAAATGCACAGGGTGGGCAGCAGCAACCCTGTCGCGAAAGCTGCTCTCTGCGGTTGCCAACACGCTTGCCCAGCGCGGCAATTATGGGCAAAATTCCCCCTTTCTTGGGGACGCCTATGTCCAGCAGTGGACTTACAATAGCTGTAAAGATGGTGATTACGATTTATAGGCCGCAGTGACGCTTACTATCACGCGGCATGTGTGCTTGTTTGTCGACCTGATGTATATAAAAAAAGAGCATTCGTAACATCCCGAATAAGTACTAGTTATATTAAAACAAAATACGAATAAAAAATCCACAACAAATACATAACTTAAAAATAAAACAATTTACTGGTGTCATGGTTTTGAGTTAAATATAATATTTTAGATGTAGGTAGGTACATTTAAGCGAGCGTTATATTCTCTCAAAAAGTACCACGTGACTTAATAGTGTTGTTATTTACAATTTGAGCATTTGATATAATTTGAAAATATAAATTCACACAACATCTCATATACTGACTTTGCGAGATTAGTCGCTTAAATCACTTTTGTGACGGGCATCATACATATATTCGACACCCAGATAGAAAACAAACACAAATACCATCATATAAATATTTGTCATGTAGGGATCGAATCAAAGATTTTCGACGCAATAAATAGGACCACTACCATCTGCGGCAATCACCATCTGTTAGATATGAAATATAATAGAATAGATATTTGTGCTGTTAAATATTTTCTAGAATGCTGTAAAATGTCGATATATCGGCGGTCTTTATTACTCGTACAATGTTAAAGCATGATGTAAACACATTGGCGATACCGTAAAACACCGGCAGAGTAGAACGGTACCTCCCCTGTAACAGACGTCGTAAGAGGCGATGAAGGTACCGAAACCGACAGTCAATCCGAAATAATGTAGCTCAAATACAGAGGGCGGGGATGGGCAGCAGCATCCCCGGTGCGAAAGCTGATGACAACATGCTAGCCCAGAGCGGCAATTATGGTCAAAAATCCCCTTTTCTTAGAAAGCCTATGACTTGCAATGGCTGATATGACGAGACTCATTGTTTGTGTAACAATTAATGGGGATCCCAGAGGAGTACCCACATATGTCTATTAAATAATAACACACTAAATAATCAATAAATTTCCTTAATTGGTAATTTTTTGCGTAGTGGTTGACCACAAGATAAAACCCGATTGAAGGAAAAACCACAAATAAGCGCTCTATATATGTTCTCATTATTATTTGAACTATAAACTTACCTATTTTGACGGTTCAATTATATTTCTTATATTTTAAAAATTCAAAAACTAAACAAAATTCTGTACAATATTCGCAATAGAGAAACACTAAAAACATTGAGTTCAAAATTCATTGTGAAATTTTGACTACTATTTTAAATCCTATAATAAAACAGATGATTTAAAAATTTTGGTCTAGCATAACATAAAATAATAACAGTTTTTTTTTTATTCAGTACTACCAGCCGAAATACCACTGGGGCATACAGAATATGGCGGCTTCCAGTCCTCAACGACCGGGTTCATGAAAGGAAGCCCCAGCGGTGCGGGCCCCACGCTTACCGACCTAAACGCCCCCGCCTCAATGTCGACGCAGCGATACGATCCCAATTACTACAACTCCTGGCCCACGAACACTTACAACTACAACAACTACCAATACAACAACATCAACAACAATCCCGCCTGCTTACAATCCCACACGCCGTACATCAACCCCAACCCGCAAATGATCCTCCCTAACCTCTACTCTACCGTTAATCAAAACCAAATACACGTCCACCTACACAGCACAACTGACAAACATAATTTAGAGCAGTACATACAAAACGAAATCAAAATTAGCGATATCGACGGTGGGATATCGATAACTGCCGAGTTACAGGGGCCAGGGGAAACCAGTGGCCTGGTACAATCCTGTGAGGCAGGGGACGAGGTTAAACACGGCCTCTACGGTGCCTCCACGCAAGAAGTGTGGAGGCCTTATTGACATTCAGCTCGCGATGACCATTCATCTGTACATGTTGTGATATAGAATTATAAATAATTATAATTGTATAGACATTATTAGTTTAATTAATGTTAAACATTAATTTTATGCTAAGTGTTAAAACGTACCTTCCCAATAATATTAAGATAATAAATTAATTAAATAAACTTAAAACTCGTTTGTTTTTAATTAACAACTACACAAATCTATTTATAATTTGTTTCGACTAATTTAAATCTTGAGTATTTACATACAGGGCCCTATCTAGGGGTGGGGGAGAGACGTGCCTATGCCCAGAGCGGCAAAAATCTATATTTGACGTTTTAGACAATTGCGCTTCTATCACAGTAAACAAACTTGTTCTCTTCTAGAACAAACAGTAGAACGTCTTCATACAAATGGCCGGGTGCGAGATATACCTACGCTCTAAAAAAAAATCAGGTTGCTTCACGGACGATCAGTTTCGAATGTCGCGAGCAAAGAATTCTTAGACAGTCGTGAGTGCTCCGCGTTTATCACTAGGAGAATTTACCTACTTCAAGAAATTACCCATTTCTTTTAGTGTGTATTTTTTGACACTGACAGTATTTCCATATTCCATAATTTTCGAAAGCTCCATTGAACAGTGACTTGAGCCTAAGCTTCTGAAATTACAAGGTGTTAGACTTTAAAAATGTGATAGACCCCGTGCACAATCCAAAAAAACAATTTATATGAGTATGTTTACGAACCAATCAATTAGCCTCATCAAAAATATAAAACTAAAGTATTTTTTCACATTATGGATAAACTCCAGAGATTTTCGTAGATTTCTGAGGACAGTAAGTATTTTGCTTTTTTGTATAACCAAAAGATGGTTTTTTAACTTATGAGAACTCAAGCGATATAAATGCATTAGAACTTTATGAGGAATTGTTAGTACTTAGTGTGCTTTTCAATAGTAATTTATCTCCTCAAGATATTTTGAAATTTGTAACAGATTTTAGATTTGGTCCAAGTATAAGTATTGCCCTCAGGATTCTTTTAACTTTACCAGTAACAGTTGCAAATGGTGAAACAAGCTTTTCTAATTTAAACAATTATATATATTTGCGATCCACCATGACTCAGTATAAATTATCTGGATTGGCTATGATTTCAAAAGGACACACGGTATGCGAAAGTGCCTATACATGTTTTAAATATTGTTAAATATATTATAATTAGGACGCAGATAGGATTTAATAATTTTTCTCCGAAAAACTTTTAAATTTACAATTTCATTATTTTAAAAATATTGCTAATTTGTTTTGTAGTAACATAATTTTTCTTTTTTATTAGTACCTTTAAATTTTAATACAAATATTTTGTTGAGTCTTTAAAACGTATAAACCTCAACTTAAATATATTATGAACCGATCGATTGACCACAATAAAGTTAATGCCTGGCCTAGGTATAGGTACTTCTTCAAAAAGCCCAATAGACTGACGTGAACACGTAAATACTAATATTCAGGTTAGCCTATTGGGCTGGGCGTTTTGAAGATGTAGGTATAATACCGACGATATCACGTATTTTATGTAGATAAGGAAAGCTCAATAACTAAACTATAAAATTCATGAATTACGTTTATACTTTTTATATTTTAAATATTGTTTGTTGGGACTACAAATAGTGCATTCCTGTTGTATAGTCAATACTTCATTAGCCTCTAAATCGATAACTATTTATCACAGTAAAAATATTGATTGTCTAGGTTGAGGACCTATATAGGTATAACATACTAAAATGCTTTTGAAATCTGAAGGATCAACATTTTTACCTGTCCGCTTGACATGGAATGCCCCGTATGTAAAGGGCGGCGAAAATTATTTTTGTCCGGAGCGGCAAAATGGAAAGATTGGGCCTTGTTTAATTATTATAGTTCGATATCGATCACATTTTTACAGATTTGCATTCTGATCTGTCGCTAATGGCGTATCTGAGGAGATCTGGCCCCTGACATGCCATGACCGAAGCAATGATGAACTCACACACGCATTCGGCACTCAATGTACAACTTTTCGAGTCAGTAGCCCAACATCCTGGGGTAGGCACTAGACTATCATGTGGTAAGCAAGGCCCACCCACCTCCCTATATGTGCCTGTTTGTCGTTTTATATAAAAAACGATTACCTTACCTGAGTATATAATCAGTCAAATTTTACTTTTTTCATTGTTTGTATAACAATTATACAAAGAATTGAAAAAAGAGGTATAAATTCTCATGAATTACTCGATGTTAACAATTGTCAGAATTTGTCACGAGAATGTAAAAAATAATTACAAAAACACTAGAAATTGAATTAGTAAAATATATAAAAATCTTTCGAATAACTGAACTAATAAAACAAACACTCTTAAACGAAATAAGGGCCTATATTTTAAAATTACTTAAACCTATACTTTTATTAGCGTTACTTAAGATCATGAGTAGCCTATGAGCTTTTCACATAATTTAAATAGTACCCATTCCGATATTTGCTTACCGGCTAACACATGAAAACGTGACATGTTAAGACAATTATCATCATCATCATATAAGTCATTAAAAGTTCACTGCTGGACATAGACCTCCCCAAGAAAGGGGAAATTTTACCCATAATTACCGCGTGGGAAAGGGCAATTGGGCAAGCGTGTTGGCGATCGCAGAGCGCAGTTTTCAAGATGGGGCCACTGCTACCCATCCCCGCCCTGTGTATATGTTTCGGATGTATATACCGCCATCTGTCGGTTTCGGTACCTTAGTTGCCTCTTACGACACCTGGCACCAGGGAGGTACCAGGTGTTGTAAGTAGGTATTCGTCGTATTAGTCGTAAGTATTCTACTCTGCTGGTACCTCACGTTTATGCTTTTGTTACTTGCTGAATCTCTTTCTTTTAGTTTAGTTTTTGATTTTATTCGTTACAAACATACACAAATATATCTTATTATAATAGTTTAGTTGTAAATGTAAATAGACATATATCTTTTCCTTATTTAATTAAGTTTTAAATCTTATCAGAACATATGTACATTTCTGCTAAATTTTATCCTAATCCGTTGAGCCCTTCTGGCAAAAATATACATCCTTACACTATTGTTGTTTATATTTACCAATGTCTGCCAATGCTTGTAACATCATGAGCTCTGATATTTATAGGGTGTAGGATTTTTATTAAAAGTTTACATTGATTAAAATTCAACAACAATATTATGGTTAAAACAAACATTTTATCATTAAAACCTGTGAGAACAATATTATCACGTGTTGCAATAAGTAAAAACACTACTGTCAAATAAATGACTTCATGAAAATAACAACAGGCAACACTGTAGTGCTACGTGATAAAATGGCGTCACCTGTGTCTCTTTTACTCTCGTAAAATATTTTAGTTTGTGACAATTTTAGTGGTGAAACAATACGTGGTTCTCGCTCAGTGCACTTTTTCTTTACATATATAAACCTCGTAAGTACAGCTGTATCCAACTCTGTGTAAATATGATGTTACCATTTCAGGATACATAACGGCGGAGAAATGCAAATTACTCTTGTTCTAGAAATTAACCGTGCTTGTTTGCTTACAGTCGAAACAGAGCAACTTTGAGTATTACTGAGAGTGCAATGTCAGAAGAGATAGATCGGCAGTCTGAGACGGCGAGTGACAACGCAGGTAGTGGTGGTTCTAAGCCGACGCGCGTGGTATTGACCCCACATCAACTCGATGCCGCCACAACCGACTCACTTCGCACCGCGTGGAGAACCCAGGACTCATACATTGACCATCTTGAATCGTTGAACAAACAGTTGGAAGGTATTTACGAAAGTTTCGGCTTGTAGTGCCCGTGTCAGGGTCTAAGTGACCCAAAGTTATTTCTAAATCGACAATACTTTAACTAAAATTTCTAGTGTTTATGTTATGACAGAATGCTGAATTTGCCGTGATTTGTTTATTAAGAATAATATGTGGTTCGGGGTGTACTAAGTTAAGATAGTTAACGGAAGATTTGGTGTTGCTGTGCCCAGTGGAGTGATCAGTGGAAGTGAATATGAAGGCTGTCTGCCCAGTGATGTCTCCAGGTTATTCTGGAACTGTGATGAGTGCTTATTCACATTGTGCTATGTCTAACGGGAAAAATGCAGAGTCATCCAGTATTTTCTCAGATTCAAAAGTAAATATATTCTCTTTTACTTTATTTGCTATGCTGATAAGGTTTTATTTTGTATTGACTGCTGTTAAACTATTATCTTTTAAGTGACATTACATTAATGATATTATTGTTTGCACATTATATCTTACTTGAATTCAGATTCATGCCACTTTTTGGCATTGTATTATTACCAGGGACAAAACTAGATACTTTCAAGTTGTTATCTTTAAAATGTTATATAATTTATATTATGAACATAGTTGACACCAACCTCAAAAATGTTATTATACTAATGTCATGTTTTATAAGGTTCACCATAAGGTAAGTCTTATTGGCATCACAAATTTCGTTAAAAGAAAGAAATGACTAGGAAAGTTATAAGTAAATACAGTACTCAAGTATTGATTAAGTGGAGCATCATTTATCTAAAAGTCAAACTGGTTATCTAAACTCTGCCTGCCGGACTTGCCCACTTCTAACTCCCTCATTCTCCCCTTGTCTTAACATTTGCTATCATGCTTGTACCTTGCATATGAACAAAATTTTGTCACATCAAAATAATCTTTTATTTTAAAATGCCCAAACATAAACATGTTGTTTTGTCTATGAAAAAATAAATACAACATTAGTAAACACTTAGAAAAGAAGAGTATGCAACAAAGGTGTCCTTTTAATATAAATTTGTCAAGTATACCATTACAGGTATAAAAAAACAGAATGCAAACAAAACTGGGGTCAATTAGAAAGATTTGCCACTAAAAACTTATTTTATCCAAAAAATATAATTTTGGTATTCTTAATATTTTTTACATTAAACTTTATAATATAGGTAAGCCAAATCAAAATAGTTATGCTAATAATCTTCTGTCGAACAAGGAGACTATCTGCTTTATACATAAAAGTTTTGTTTAGAATAAACTACTTTAACCAATTTTTGGTTACTGTGTACAGGTTGATCCAACTTAAGTAATACTCTATAGTATAAGGATGGTTCATATATCTATTTATAGTCACAAAATTTTTTTTCATGATAAATATATAAGTATATATTAGTTTATTTCTATACATTGTTGTTGTTTGTCTGCAATTAACTCCTAAAATACTAAACCCATTTTAAGCAAGTTTTGCTCACTGTGTAAAGTTTGATCCAGATTGATAGAGATGTTTTTATTCTAATTTAAGGATGCAATAGTTTTTAAAGCAAATTGTTTGTGGTGTATTATATGTTAATAATATGAATGACCCTCTTAGATATGGAGTTCATAGCTGATTTAAATATATTGATACATTTTTATATTTATTTGTGGTGTCATGTATACTTTACCTCTAAGATTTTGTATACCCAATTTCAGTATCTTCATTTCCTTAAAAAACAAATCCTCCCCTTTTAGTAACACTTACCCTTTAATTGTCACTCTTTATACTCTACACACTCAGACACAAACATTTGTCTACATTTTAGTGTTCTTCGAAGTTTTATGTAGTACTTTCTTTTGAAGTATAAAATGTGTTGGAGTTATTAGATTTGATCTGGGACTCTAATTAATGTGTGCAAGATTATTATGTGCTAACATTTATTTTTGTATTTTGTGCCACATATTTGTGCTTTTACATTAATGAGAATGCAAGTTCACTTTAATTGTCCTGGATTTAGACAAAAATGTGCAATCTATTTTAAAACTTATATCGTTTAGGCATGTACTGTACTCAGCTAGAGATTTGCTTTTTATCTTCTAAGATTTCTTTAGTATATTCTCAGTGATGTATTGATTGATATAGTGAGGTGATAATTAAATTTATATTGCTTGATATATACAATCAAAACCAGTT
Source organism: Heortia vitessoides (assembly GCA_020976665.1). Lineage (NCBI taxonomy): Eukaryota > Metazoa > Arthropoda > Insecta > Lepidoptera > Crambidae > Heortia > Heortia vitessoides. Next base: position 11,228,847 of record JACJUM010005601.1, read on the forward strand.
ATTACAACTGACATTTCTGTTAAAAAGAACAATATTTTAATTTATATTAGATATATATGAACTTATGATAATTTAACTACTTATGCTATGTATTGTTTATAGCAACTATTGAATATAGCATCGAAAATATTTAGTCCTTCCTTAGTTTTGACTGCATAGCAGTAATTATATTTCAGCATGATAATGACTGATTAGTCTCTTCCATGTTTATATTCTGTAACATTTAATATGTAACTGATAAGAAAACCAGTACATAAGGGTTCTTGTGAATAAACAGCCAACTAAGTGACACAAGTATACCCGGAACATTATATTCCTTATAGTTATTTTCATTATCATTAGATAACATTTGATTATGTTTTTATCAAAAACATATTCATATGTTATATAAAATATATCTCTAACAAGGTACAGTCATTAAGAGTTAAACAATAATATGTAGTTACATTTATGCATTAAGGTTTTATTACTCCTTATAATAGAACTATGTAGAGTATAATGATCTTATGTTCTAGCTTACCAACTAAAATTTTGTGAAGTTAACTCAAACAATAGTAAAATTAACTTGTATTTCTGAGTCAAAACTATTATTGTAGAATGATGTTACTACATTTTATTTAGGAGCAAACAGACATTTGCTTTATATCTGTCTATTATGTATGGACATTGAAAATACTTTAATTGAAATTGGTTTGTGTATCAATATTAGTAAGAAATATAAATAGTTAAAAAGCAGCTTTGGTATAAAATCTCATAAATTTGAATTTTTCCTAAAGTATGTATCTAATCTAATGAACTCTCATAATCAGTAAACTATGATAAGATGACAAATCCATTTTGATAGTCTCTATTTATAAAAGGATATGTCATAACAAAGATTTTACCAGATAATATATATAAGGATACAGAATAAGGTTTATTTCACTCTCAATAGAATCTAATAAAAATTAATAAATACAGATTTTAGGAAACTAATTTATAATTTTTACTAGATATTTTCAATCAAAATTTACTTGTTTTGCTCTCATATAAACCTTTGCATTTTACATGATCTTTTCTAATGTAATTGAATGTGTAATAAGTTTAAGTCAAAAGGCAGAAAGGAAGAATTAAATTATAATATTCACTATAAAAAATATATATATATATTTTAAGGAAATGTAAAATTATTATGTTAGCTTATTGTAATTTCTGCAAATGAATCAAAAATTGTACCTTGCCTGAGTAGTTTAATATATTCAGTAAATAATTTCTGTGCCTCTCTTCTCCTAATGCTTATCTTTGGCTTTTCTAAACTATGCAAGTCTGATGAAGAAATATGTTAGTTAAGGTGTTGTCGATTGTGATTTTTAAATTTGTTTTTGAATATAATGTCTCCTTAAATAGTAAGGACTATTTTAATATATGGTGTAATAAAAAACAAATTGCTGTTGACAAATCAGTATCAAGAGATTTGATTTAGTTAGATTTTTTTAGACTTGTTTATATGGTTAGTAAAGTCTATTTGAAAACGATTGAATTGTTATTCCATGAATTCTAATTGGAAAGCAATTTATAATGCAACGGAGCATTTTTCAAATTGCATACTTGTTTGTTTTTAACAGAAAGTGTGTGGGTGTGTATGTGCATACAAATGTTCATTGCATAAAGCTGTGCTAGCAATGGATAATTGTTATTTGTAATATCACTGCACTACAAAAAAAATGTTAAATAGTTTTAAATACAAATTTAAAATTGTCTTTTGCTTAAATTTGTTTTACCTAGTCAATGCTAACGCAATATTATTAAATGTGCAGGACGCTTGGAAAAGGCGAAAGAGGTAGAGGATAGGCACAAACAACAAATTGCTGAGTCACAACATAGAGAGAAAGTTCTTGTAAGAAGGTTAGCTGCTAAGGAGCAAGAAATACAAGATTACGTAGTAAGTTCTATCATGAAAGAAAATTCCATTTCTATCTAAATTATGATACTCATGAGACCTATAAAAAATTTCAGGGTCAGATAACAGAACTCAAGTCTTCCCATGCAAGTCTCAACGGCCGACCGACTCTGTTGGACCCGGCTGTGAACATTTTAATATTAAGGCTCAAGCAGGAACTGACTTCGACAAAGGCAAGGTTAGAAGAGACACAAAACGAGCTGTCCGCGTGGAAGTTCACACCAGATTCAAATACAGGAAAAAAATTGATGGCCAAGTGCAGACTGCTACACCAAGAAAATGAAGACCTCGGACGGATGACCTCAAGTGGCCGGATAGCGAAATTAGAGGGCGACCTGGCTTTGCAAAAGAGTTTCAGCGAAGAGGTCAAGAAGTCACAATCAGGTCTGTTAAACTTACGTTGGGATAACATAAGCAAGCTATTCCAAATACACATTCCGCCAGATTGTGTTCGCGATACGTTCTGTCCGTAATCGCAAACCGCGACATGTTGTATATAACCCACTTGGTAGCACATAACTTGTATAAATGCCCCTTCCCCCCCCCCCCCCCCCCCCCCCCTTCAGTCGACCTTGCACTGGCTTCCACAATTTCAAAACTGTTTTTAGTACGCCAAACGCGTTTTCCCTAACCCTCGAGCGATAACTAACCGCACTAATTCAGCCAGGTTCACTAAATCTCTAATAACAATAACTACGGCCTCAGAGGCGCTTTCGAATGACAGCCACTGGTCCCACTCCCTATTCCGCCAATCGTGCATAGAGCCGCTCTTTAATGAGCGGCCTGGAGTTGAGATCTGAGTAGTTCAGTATAGGTATACCTATACTATCTTATTAGAAAATCAGTATATGAGGCCTAAGTTCAGTCGATTTGGCCATGTAATCTTTAGGCCGGAGTCTAATAGTGGACCCGATTAAAGTCCACTATTAGACTCCGAACTGTCACCGAAACTGAAGCTGGGTAATGCGCAGAATCCCAAGAATCCCAACTTTGGGTCACGAGTACATAAAGGTCCGCTCGGTCCCAAAGGAGACTTCAGTCTACATCTGGACTGAGCAATTGCGAGAATTTTAAAAATATTCAGAAAACAGAATTTAGGGAGTAGCGATTGATGGCTGCGTGCGACATTAGTGTGATCACATCCTCCTTGGCCGCTTGCAGAACTTGACGAGATCCTGCAGGAGCTGGACGAGGATGTGGAGGGCATGCAGAGCACGGTGCTGTTCCTGCAGCAGGAGCTGCGCGCGTCGCACGCGAGCGTAAACGGCGCGCGCGCTGGCTGCGCCGCGTCACCCGACAAGCGTGCTTACTCGGGCAGTGAGCGCAGCGACTCACCGCCCGGCAAGCGGCGCCGCAACTCCGAGATCTCGCTCGACTACAACGAGGAGGAGAACCCGCTCACGGTCCCCAACGGCGACGCCGACTAGCCCAGGACCCCGGTGTTCTCCTACCGAACACGATTCTTAAAGAACCAGTGAAACCCGGGACTCTACCGCATGTAGCCCGGCCGCCCGTGCGACCGCTCGATATCCATTCGAATTACTGTTGTGAGTGATAATTATAATATTTACGAGCGACGCCGGTTCGGTGTCGTTCGTTCCGATACGTGATTGCTTATGTAATTAACACATTGAAGTGTATTAAGAATATATGAATTCTATGTACTTTCATTAGAAGACGAGATTTACAAACGAATATGTGTCATTTCCATTGACAATGAATTGGTGATGATTGTGTCTGACGTGAAAATGAGACTAAGAAAACATTTGGTAAATGTATGGTTTGCGTTTTATGCACAACAGTGGACCATGTGATCAGATTTAATAGTGAATCGTTTTTTGACATTGTTTTTGTACTTGAATATTAAGACAAGACACTCGGTTGACAATTTTTATAATTTATTTATTATAAGTGCATTGATTGTGATATATATTAGGAAATCCTATGATGTATGAGCAATAACGATTGACTTTTGTTGCCGAATTTCATTATAAATGGCATTTATTTTATTTACATGCCAGGGTTTAAATGAAGTCGCGCCCGTGGGTCATATAGCAATAATATCAAACACCAAGCCTAAATGTCTTATTGATTGCCACATATTTATTAAATATATGCGAGTTTCTACATGAAATGTTTCTATTTTCAAATTACAATGATTGTATATAGAGCTATGTTAATAAACGTATATTACAGGCATCACATGTGGTCTATTATTTGACATTACCAAAAACATTTATTTAGTAAATAACTAGCTGTGCCTGCGACTTCTTCCGCGTGGAATAGTTTTTTTTTGGGTACCACACCTCTTTACCTCAACTTATATATTCTTTGAATGTAATGTTTATTTATATCGAAATCAATGGCTTAAAAAATAAGTTTCTAGATCTAAACAGCGATACTTCCATACAACTTTTTATCCCCCCTTTCGACCCCTTACAACCCTTATTTCGAATTAAAAAACAGCCTATGTCAAGGTCTAAAGATTGTCTATGCCAAATTTCATCAAAATCGGTTGAGAGGTTTAAGCGGAAAAGTGTAACAGACAGACAGAGTTACTTTCGCATTTATAATATTAGTAGGGATTTATACTACTATGTATTATTTTTAATTAAATTATCAATAGTTTAATTCGATATAGCGCGACTATTAACTCATACTCAAATACCAAATTATCTCTAATTGTTAATCCTCTATATCGCATGATCCAAATTTTCCGTAATTTTAATGTTTTACGGTTCAAAATATGGATTTACGCATCATAGATATTATAATTGCCATAAACATATTAACAACATTACAGTTATTTGTTCGATTTCCCGCCACTTTAATGGCGAAGCTAAATAAATGTCGACGACTATTTTCTTTTGTATATTAGGTACATTTGAACCCAAATATTTAAAACTTGCCGTGTCCTGGGCAGCTCCATTTCTAACCGGACGGTAAGAGCAGCGAAGCCGACAAATAATTATTTCTTCTAGAAGCTGCCGCAAAGGAAATGGACGTGTATATATAGAGGTATAATGGGTATCCCCGCGATTCACAGAGTAAAAAACCGGTATCTATCACAGGATAGAAAAATGCTACCTTACATTTGCGTTCCGATTCACTCGCGCCCACATACTATATATATTCCGAAAACATTCGGCTCGCGGTCACGTTTCTCTCTGTTTATTTGAACAAACTTTAACGGACAGTTTAATAAAAGACACGTAGAAATTTTTAACAGTGTGTTCTAAGTAGTTTAGACAAATTTCTTTAAATACACTATTGTAACTCCGATAACACACTTAACCACATGGCTGGACGATGATAAATAAGATTCAATTTTCCAGTGATACAAGAGTAACTGGAAAGATCGTTTATACCAAACGTTAAAAAAAGACCGAAGAGCGGAATAAAGACTTCAAGATGGTCGCAGGAAATATTTCTTGGGGGTTTTGTTGACAAAGCTGAAGAGAGAAGCTGACGGACTGTCAACCCAGGTATATTGGAGGATAGAAGAGAAATATATAGCTATACCTACGGTTGCTATGTTTACTGGCGAAGCAGTACAGGTTAGAATGGCCCTGTAGTGAGGTGGGTGGAATACCGACACTAGATCTGTGAAATAACGCCAAAAACATGGCTATATTGATGTCATTGTTTAGTTAGCCTATATTGATGTGGTAAGGGCGTAGACTAACGATAGAAGGGCGGAAAATTAATACTTTTGCGGGTGCTATTATTTAAGAAAGGTATCAATACCCTATTGATCAATTTCAATCTTTTGAGCCATATTTATAAGCAATTAGTCTAACGTAAGTTTCCGAAAATGTTACAATGCCATAAATCACGTCCATATGGTGTGGAAATTTACATGGAAAAAGAAAGATATGCCTGACATGCAGTTCGTAAATTATTAAAAAGGCCTTCATTCGGTCCTTATGTTTATCAAGATAACAAATTGTTATAACAACTACAATGTCGACTCGGAGCACAATCGCGATATGAAGATGCATCCGATTTTTTTAACTAGACTACTTACACGTCAGTCCTAGCGCCAGAAAAGGGAGGTCCCCCTGTAATCCATCCCGTAATTTATAGCAATGTAGGTAACCTTTTCAGAAACTTACGTTAGACTGATTGTATCTCCGGAACTGCTTGCTGTATCTGTGGAAAAGAGCCGAAGTCGGAGTACCTACATATTAATGGCGAATACATTTAATTTGCAATTAACAAAGGTAGCTCAAACAACTCGATCAGAAAATAGATATATTCAAATTATGTTATGTATACCTTTTAATCCACGGTTCCGCCCGCGTGAATTTCCCATGGTAACGATAAGGTACCTACTCTATATCCTTGGTAAATTTCGCGAAGATCGATTTAGTTGATAAAGCGTGAAGAGGTAAAAGGTATGAAATCAGATTGGACTATTCAGATTTGATTAGCTTTTATTTGATAGTTTTAAAACAGCTAAGCGCCATAAAAAATGTAACTGAATTGTCGTTTATCGTAAATCCCACGGGAATAATACGTTTCGGAATATAAGGTAGCCTAGGTCCACCGTACCTCCTATTAGGTCCTCGTATATGTAAGCAAACTTCAAGGTGGAAACAAAGAAGAAACAAACCCATTTAATAAACTTACTTTCGCATCTATAATATAAGTTGTACCTTTGTCGTACTTACCGTAGTCTCGTTTGAGAACATGATTTTGGAAGTCGCATTTCGAGGACAAATAGCCTGACTTTCAAAAGAGCGAATTATACAATTATAAGTAGTGGAGTACATACAAGTAAATAATATTAGGGCAGAGCAAAACAAGAGCCTTTTCGATTTTCGTGAGCAATTTAGACGATCGTCAGTTTTCATAGGACTAAAAATATAATTTGTCTGTCAGACTAGGCGCTAGAATGTTCTACTAATGGATTTATGTTAAGGATAGTTCAAAATTACACAATATGGACAACTGGTATCGATACCAACGCCAGAAAAAGTCAAGATCGCTCGTTACTAAGTGATCCTTAGTTTAAGCACTTTTATTTATTTATTTATACAGACAGGCAGAAATACACAAAACTGCCAAATGCACAGTGTCTGAATGAGTCTCGTTGTTAGCCGAAATATGTCTCTTTCTTTATAACTCCAGGTGGACCAAATACAGTCCGCTCACTGCACCCTACATACGCTCGCAATATCACAAGGATATCATCACTACCGCGTTGCCAACCGTGACTTGAAGATATTACCTCACATTACCCAGTAATTTCACTGCCTCTTTTACCCTTCAAACTGGAACACAGCAATGCGAACACTGCTATTTGGCAGTGGAAGTTGGCTAAAGTGAGGTACCTATGCAGACAACCTTTGTATGGAGTTTACTTCATGTAAAATTAATTGTTTGTAGACTTAGGAGAAAGATAAGAGCATAATTGCCGTTCCACACATTTTGCATTCCCAACCTTCAAGAGCATGCTTGATGTTTCTATATAATATATATAATTTCGAAGTTTATATTGGTTCTTGTCATGATCGCTGACTTACCTATAGTCGTACAACTATTTATGATTTCAATTATGTTGCTCAATAATCAAATGCAAGGAAACAAAAAATCAAGTTGAATACACAGTAATAAACTAATTACAATGTTAATTTTTCGTGTGACAGTTATTCTTACGCTACCTGCGATAGAAAACTTAAAAAACACTAGAAATGCCACGTCAATCAATACATACACCAATATTGTAAGCCAGTAATATCTATATATGAAATATAGACATAATGGTTTATAAAAGTGTGAATTGACTTTTTCACTTAAGATTCACTGCTTTTTTATGTTAATATTATTAGGAACATCAATGTCATGTCAAAAATATATAGATCAGGAATTTACCATAATCTTCTTATGATACCCGTCGTTTTTTAAATATTTTTATGAACTTTTTTAGGTAAAGGAATTCTTTACCTTTACGAAGCCGAGCTTTACTCAAGAGCCTGTGTCAGTAAGCCATGTCGACCTCATTGTGAACATAACTTCGAGTGTTTCGGACAAGACGATCTCGAAGCTTTCTAAGTGTTCTTACTTTCACAGTACCTTGTCCCTTTCCACAGGTCCCGAGAAGATGGGGTGTACAGAGAAACTCTCTATCAAGACATTATATATTGGGTACAGCGAGTTCAGAGACTAGCCGGAAGGCATGACAGTTCTCGCCAGAGTTCCGTCGCATGGTGTCTCCATTATGAGGTTCGATTTGTAGTGGTTATACCTACGCGGTTACTTGCAGAGGTGCACCAATGTTGCGTCAGGCCGGTAACCCCAGTCACCACGCACGCAACGAGTACAGGGCCCGCGGAGCCTTTGATGGTGGGGTTGGTTTACTCCTCTATGAAGCACTGGACAGCACGTCAAGTCCAGTGTCAACACATGTGTATATGGGTGCATGTTGACCCAGCAGTCTTTGGAAGCTCTGGGGTGATGTACAATTCATCGGGATATGAGCGTGCCTTACAGCTTCGTCACTTCGGAAAGACAGGGAATCGGTTTAATTGGCGTCTCGAACGATTCATATCGCCACTAGTTGATTGCGACTACGGTTAGAAAGCGACTTTATAGTATATACAACAGGCCTAGTAGATAGGCGATAAATATATGATATACAGAACTTCTTATTAAAGGTAACAGGTAGCATATGAGGTAGAGTTCATACAGGTCGTCTGCATTAGTACCTCACTCTCACCTGTTTCTGCCGCCGAATAACAGTGTTCGCATTGCTGTGTTGCGGTTTGAAGGGTGAGATAGGCAGTGAATTTACTGGGTAATGTGTATAAAGTCTATATTTTCCTCAAGTCATAAGTTTGGCAACGCGTCATTGATACCCGTGTGGTACAAGGCTGCAGTGACGCTTACTATCATGCGGACTGTATGCTTGTTTGTCGACCAGGTCTAATAAAAATTTAAAAAGAACAGGAAGTAACAATTTCAAGAATGATTGATTTTCTGACGGATTTTTAAAAATGATGGTAAAATGCAACAAATCTTTATAGAGCGACGGCAGAATACAAGTACCTATAAATGTTCGATATAGGTAGGTACGCGTTTACAACTTTGCCTTATACATTATCCTATATTTTATTCATCAAGATAACGGAACGTCGATAAAGTTCAAATACACCGCTAAAAGCTGTTATGTTGAGTGTAGTGTAAGTATGTTGATTATTATAATATTTTTCAGACCATAGTAAATAATATTTATGTTTAAAATATGTAATATTGTTTTTAGACGTATAATTCTTTATTAGTAAACGAGTGAACCCTCTATTATTGACATATGTCTGTCTGTATAGTCATCTTGCCATGAGTGACGGCTCCACTGCTGGACACAGGTATCCTTAAGATGATTACAATTTCGAGATATTTTTACCCATAACGCCTGTACAGCGAGGCAATGGCAGAGCTACCCAGTAGGTATCAGACGAACATACCGCCACGTGTCGATTCTGGCACCTCAGTCACTCTTCTCATCACCATTTAATAACTGTTACTAAAGGAGGTACTATAGTTCTCTGCCGGTATCCTACAATACATAGGATTAACCTGATAAATTATACCTGCACTTGTGAAATCAGGCGCCTCGGACACCATTTTCGATCATCATATCAGCTGTTGGAAGTCCACTGCCACACACTACACACTGACATACGCCAAGAAGGGGGTAATTTTGCCTATAATTGTAGCGCTGGGCAAGCGTCTTGGCAATCGCAGAGCGCAGCTGCGTGACTGCTGCGACTGGAACCCTGCCTTGTGCATTTTAGCTACACGGTTTCTGATGGATATACCGCCATCAGTCGGTTCTGGTACCTTAATCGCCTCTCAGGACACCTGGGGGGAGTGTACTCAGCCGGTATCTCACGGCTTACGACAAGAATTATCAACGCCACCTTAGTCACCTTTTATAATAACTGTTACTAAATGACTATTGTATTCTGCCGATATTCTACAATACATAGATTTAACCTAACATAATACATTCGGTAGTAATACAGAAAAGTTCTATGTAGGCACTAGTTGAGACTAAATGTTTATCACAAGCTTTTTATGCCAATAAAGGTACCATCATTACAGCCATTGTAAGTCCACTGCTGGACATAGGCCTCCCCAAGAAAGGGCAAATTTTATACATAATTGTCGCGCTGGGCAATCGCAAAGCGCAGCTTTTGCAACGGTAATGCTGCTACCCATCCCGCCCCGTGGGTTTGAGCTGCAATGTTTCGGATGTATATACTGGCATCTGTCGGTTCTAGTACCTTAGTAGCCTCTTACGACACCTGGTACAGAGGGAAGTACTATTCTATTCTGCTGGTACCCATCCCTATAATATGATAATCCCTATCACATTACATAAGATATATTTATAAATGAATCAGTTTTTACTATTTTGTGTCTTTATACTTATAGGATCACATAGTAGTCCGTCTTTTTGACAAACTGACATTCGTCTCATAAGATACTGAGATATACCAAAACAGACATTAAAACCATTCTCAAATCAAAAAACATACTCAAATCTACAGTAGGTATGTTTAAAGAAATAAATATTTTTTGTTAATCTGAAAAAAGTAACGACTGCCTATCGCACAAAAACACATTTTTGGACAATCTTTAAAGCATAAAAATTCACAGGGTACTTTCCGCAATCTTAGAACTATAAAATTTATATATACAGCGATTTTTTTTAAAAATATGCATTTCTAATGAAATCTTTAAAAAAAGTACGGAGTCAGGTTCTAGGAGCTCCAGCTATTTTAACACAAGAACAAAAATTTACACAATATATTTTTTACCTTTTCTCTTAAGTCTAAATACACAAGGTTACAGATCAACCTATTCTTACAGACAAGTAAAATGTTCTTAATTCAGAACACATATAAGAGAGAGTAGATACAAATTTGGTTTAAAATGTTTGATTGGTTATAAATTGATTTGATAGATTGACCCATATGTGTATTGAACACTTAATCGTGTTTTAATCGTAGCTAACTGAGTTATAAACCTAATTACTCTATGCAAAGTAAAAACTTACACTCCGAGTTGCGATCATAAACGGGTCAGTAATTTTCTCCGCGGCTAGTTTCGCTATCGGAAGGAACTGTGCCGAGAAACTAGTTTAGCATTGTGTATCAGTTGTTAACCTAAACTGTTAACTGGAGAAATCACATCATAAATATATCTTCTGGGCCTGGTGAGAGATTTCTAACAGGTTATGCTGTATATCATGTTATCAATAATCAATGGACAAAACGTAATTTAAATAAATACTATTTATTCCGCGGTCATTTAATGTTCTTTGGCGTCCCGTAGGAACTTTTCCGGGATCTTCTTACATCTTACATTAATTAATTAGGTTAATTTACTTACATCTTTGGATATATTGTACTTATATATGATAGCGGTTTGTTCCTATCTACTTTTATATAACTGCAAATTATGTAACTGACTTCCCTACAGGTTTCTCCCCAGCATACTCGTATATTAAAATGTTGTAAATTAAAACATATTAAAGACAGTATAAGACTGATACTTAGATACATGCTCGACGTACATAATTAAGGAGTTTAGTGATGTGAGATTTTACAATAAAATCCCAAATACTAGCTTATAACCAGCCTTGCTTTATAATAAATATGTGTTAGATGACTTTTAAGATCCCTTTGGTCATCATTGTTATCTATAGTTATGCATACAATAACTTCCTTATTGGAGACATATTATTTTTATTTATTATTTTTTTTATTATTATTTCATTGACGATTCAAAAGTGCTTGTAATGGGCCTACTTGAATAAAGTATATATATGACTTTAACTTATGACGGAAGGGCGGTCGTTGCAATTAAGGAATTTTCACAGTGATTGGGTTCAGAACAGGTGTCCAAAAATGATGAGCTCCTTAAATGGCTGGTATGAGAATGGTGAAGTAATAACAAATCATTAAGAAATAAATGCACTTTATTCAGTTAAAACGAAGGCACCACATTCTCTGACATCACAAGGTTGACATTCCACAAAAATATTTGACTAGAACATTCCACGTACAACTATGTAGGAACATCTACATTACCATCAAGTACATAATCTTATCTAACAATCCATTTATGTATAACACTCAACAATAATTTTATGCATATCATTCCCGTGTAGGCACTCAAGAACACTTAGAATCACCTTAACATCTATCTGGTCCCTATCAAAAAACAGTATCAAACATACCCTATACATATACAAAACATACCCTAAGCATAGTCAATTCATCACATAATATTATTATGTATCCATAGATACAACTGGAAACATGTCAAAACACATTGAATAAAACTACAATAGCGGTGGGTGAATACAATATCAGACAAAACTTAGTATTAAACAGGCAAATTGTCATTATTAGTATAAAATAGGAACACGGCGATCTTCACCAACCTGCTTACCAAGTTTTCAACAGTAATCCTAATAAATTCACACAACATCTCATACGTGAATGCGAGCCAAAACAACATAGGATTTACCATCTGTGCCATCAGGCCCGACAGACCCGGCAACAATTTTGAACATGTGCCTGTATTTACCAACCATAATTGAGACTGTCCTTCAAGTGAATCTGCTAGATTGAGATGCTTATACATAAATGTATATCTTCATTGGTTTAAAAATATATTTCTCTCAGTAAACAGATGGGTGAAGATCGAGTTTCACTAGGATCTTAGACAATTGTGAGCAAAGTGAAACGAAAAATACTATTTTAATAATAAAAAATAAAATAATCTATGATATTACTACCACTACTACATTAAAAAATTTATGACTGTATTGAAGCCTCGATGATAAAATCAAAATTCATTAAAACGAATCCTATAATCAAAAATAAATAAGTGTATAATAATAAGTATGTATAAATATAGCGGAGATACTGAAGTTCCACTTATAAAATTACTGGCAGTGTCATTACTTATACCTTTTGGATTTATTAATAATGTACAATGTACCTCAACTATTACACACAGAAATTACCATTAATACCGTCATCCTTTGGACATGGCCATCCAAGGGTATTATTTTTTATATTGCGTTCGGAATATAAATAGATAAAAATAATACTTAAGGTGAGGTACATGGAGTCGTGTTTTAAATTCAAGGACACAAAATTTTGGCAAGCACAATTGTTTTGGAAATACCGTAAATTATTTTTATTCATTAAATGCTGGTGTTCAAAAGTAAATCAATTATAGCTTTTCAAGTAATATTTTTAAAGTAAAATTCGTATTGTAGTAATTTTAAGTAACTCTTTCAAAGGAATATTTAACGTGCTATAACTAACAACGGAAACATATTTTTTATTAAATATCTATATTTTGTATTTTGATAAACCTACACATGGCATTCAGTTTCAGGGCTTACTGTCTCAAAAAGGCTAATCGGCCCGGACCTGTCTAGTTTTGTCCTCTTTAAATTTAGATCAAGATAGTAATTAGCTGTGAGTAAGAGACGTCCCCATTTAATTTGTTACATGGTACACTTGTAAATAATGTTGTATAAAAGCAAACAATAGATGTATAAAATGCGTTTACTTGCTTCAACGGGCTTTGCTCTATTTGGATCCTCTCCGCTCTAAGACCTAACCCTACTTACTGTTAATTAAAGAATTGTGGGTTATAATCCGCCAAGTAATATTAGAATATCAAAATTCCTTTAGTTTACGTATTTAATATTTTATATATTTAATATAAATTGAACAGACGGGATTATTAATTGTGTTAATTAAATTGATTTTTGATTGTATCACCAAAGCTTAGGAATGGTTAGCAACCATCAACGCAATACATCTTAGAAGTTGTTTTCACAATAGAAAAAAAAAAAACAAAATATGATAAAACAGCTAACGATCATTCTTTTTACCCACGCTCTTAAGCGTGCCAGTGTCTCCCCCACCATGCATTTCCACCTCTCTTATGCCAGCCTGGTACTTCACCAGCTTGTCGTCGGCTGATCGAACGCGATCTTGAAGTATCTCGACGGTTCTGTTCAGGAGTTTCACTTCTTCTTGTAGAGGGTATACTTGCATGTTCATTTGCATCAGCTCTTTTTCGTGTGCTAGCTGGAGTGTATGTAGCTGCAAATATGATATAATGAAGACTAAAAAGGTTACATTCAAGATAGTGTAGAAGTTAAGAAAATACAAAACCTGATTGAACTTTTAAGACAAACTCACTTTTCTTGAGACTAAATTGGAATAAATATACGAAGTCAATCATAGGGAATGCTCTTTTAGACCTCACCAAGAATATGCTGATTTTAAGTTTTTCTATAAGCAGGTTCTTTGGAAAAACCCTTAGGCATCATGGCTACATTCACTTACTTCTGGGACAAGGTTACCAGAATATATTTATTTGTTCCTATATTTATACGGTTCCTAACTTACCCTTCACGTGAAGAATATATTAAGTGCACCTTCAACACCTAACTTCTAACCTAATAAAAGGGTTAGAGTAAAACTTACATCTTGTATTCTTTTCCTCTTCAACAATATAAACTCCTCGTTAGTTCGCTTCAGGGAATCAAGCAAACTGTTCCTTTCTAACATAAGTCCCTCCTTTTGCTTTCGCAACTCAACCAGTTCCGATTCCATTTCCGTGTTCATTCGTGCCAGTATGTTTTCTGTCGATTTGGCTTGCTTACACCCTGCCTTCTTTTGGGGGTTTAAATTCAGCAATACTAAAACAAAACACAATATTAGGTATCAACTATAAATAATAACTTAAAAATATTTTTTTTGAAGGCCATACCTTCTTTTTCTTTCTGAAGATTTCTTAAATTTTTTCTAAGTTCTTCTGTTTCCCTATTAATTTTCGCGATAGTCCGTTGTTTGACAGTCAACTCTGCCTGCAACCCTTTTATGGTGGCAACTAAGTAGCTATCCTCCTTTAACTTGTTCAGTATTAATGCAGAATTCTGAGATAGCCTGCTAACGGCCGATGACGCTCTATCTGGTTTTATAAACGTTTGGGTGGATACGGTATGATGAGCTTTTGGCGATGTTTGGACAGCAGAATCGACTGAGTTAGTTTTATTCAGTTTGTTTTTAAGCTCGCTATTTATTTTACGATCTTCCATCAGCTGACGCTCGACGTCTATAATGTGGTTTTCATATTTAAGTTTCATATCTCCAAACTTCTCTTGTAATGTCAGTAGTATACCCTGGAAATGATCCTCTTTATCTTTCAACTCTTGCTCAAGACGGGCAATGCGGTCTTCTAGCAATTTTTTCTTGTTGTCTTCAACAGTAGATGATTTGGAAGCCACTGGAAAAAATATTTGAATAAGTCTAGTTTTTAAGATAGATACCACAAATATAATTTATTTTTAGAATACTTAGTCTCGTCAAAGTTTCAAACTTTATATAAGTGCAAGGTGGCTTTTAAAATAAAATCTCTAAATAAATAAAAAGTATGTACACTCATTTGAAAAAAAAACGGGCGGTTGTGATTTTAATTCTTTTTTAAAAAAATACGGTACCAAAATGATTTCAATCATTTTTACATGTTTCTGGCCGGTTTTAAAAATGCCGTGGTGTAAGACAGTACGTTTTAAATTCAAATTTTCGTTTATACTCGTTTTTTACAGAAAACCACTTTTTATCCTACATTTTTGGTGCGAAGTTCCAAAAGTTAATATCGGTTTTCATAACTTTTAGTCAATTTTTATGAATTTATTTCATGTTCTTAATTGTCAAAGCTTCATTTATTCCTGTTTAACTTTCTTAATAATGTTAAAAAAGGGGTAAAAGCTACCAAAATTATTGCGGTGCTAGAAGAGGATTGCAGCCAATGCTTCGTGGCTCAGAGGCTAAGTGTGAGTCGCTCGACGGTTCAAAGGACCTGGCAGCGGTATCAAGACATCGGTTCCGTCGATAAAAGGCCTGGTTCTGGAAGAAAACCATGTACCCAACCACGGGATGATCGTTTTCTTGTGAGTCGCGCATTGGAAATCGCAAGTCTTCGTATGTGGACCTTAAGAACAACCTCGAAGAAGTAAGAAATGTGCATATTAGCCTATGGATGGACAGGAGGAGGCTTCTCGCGGCCAATATACGCAGTCATAGCTCGGCGCCCTAAGTTACTCCGTGAGCACAAAGTTGCCTCAAAAAGGTTTGCTCGAAATTGTGAGTCATGGACTCAAGAAGACTGGAATAGGGTATTGTTCTCCGTTGAAACCAGGATATCTCTTTTCGGTGAAGATCGACGTCGGCGAGTGCAACGAAGACAAGGAGAACGCTTTGCAGAAGCTTGTTTTGAAGAAATCTCACCTTATAGTGGGGGCACTGTTATGTTTTAGGCAGGAATAAATTCAATGGATCGTACAGAGTTAGTCTTCATTAAAAACGGCTCACTGACTGGACATCGATACATAACGGAAGTTCTAATTCCTCATGCACAACCCGCATTGGCCGCTTTAGGCGAAGACACAATGTTTATGGAAGACAACGCATGCGCCCACCGGTCTGGCAGTGCGTATAAACGTATGTGCGTAAACGTATGTCCGGCGGCATTCGTTGTTTGGATAGGGAAGCTCAAAGTCCCGACCTCAATTCTATAGAGCATGTCTGGGACGTTCTGAAACGACGCGTGAGATTAGTACATCCGCCTCCGCAGACTATCAGAGAGCTGAAAAATGTGATTACCGCAGAGTGGCAACGTATTCCGCAAGCAAGTATCCGGGTTATCCTCACTAGCATACCCAGACGAATTCAAGCTGTGATTTCAGCTAGAGGGGGCCACACTCGATACTGAACATTTATCTGCTTTTACTTTATTAAAGAAAAAACAAACAAAAATCTTTGTAAACTTTTACTTCATAATCATATGCACTACTAGTTAGCATACACTACTATTGAACTTAAGCATTAAAACCGTTATTTAAAAAAAATTATGATAATACTGACGAAAACGATAATTTGCTTATTAATTTACAAAATTGTGAAAGTAAAACTACCTATAATTATCAAAAAACCAATAGTAACATTTGAATTGGTTCATTTCTGCTTAGGTGCCCATATATTTTGCAAATGAGTGTATATTGCAGTTGATAATTTCATTAACAATTTTCCCTATCTCACCTATTTCTCCCACCAAATAGCAGTGTTCGCATTGCTGTTCCGGTTTGATGGGTGAGAGTGGCCGTGAAATTACTAGTTAATGTGACATAATATCTTTAAGTCACCTATTTGGCACCTATTTGATCCTTGTGATCCTATAGACGATAGGATGCAGTGAAGCTAACTATCACGCGGGCGGTTGCGTATCGACCTAGTTAAATAAAAATAATAAAAAAAACCTAATTGAATGATGCTTTGCTCTAAACATAACAAAGAAGAAAACAGAAATTATTAAAGCAAATATTGATTTGTTCAAATACCTATTAAAGCAGATACAGAATCTGGATGTTTCCTTTTCAATATAAGCTCCATTTCCTTAACCTGACGTTGCAGGTCTTTGATGACAACGACGTCCTTTTCATGTTGCAACGTGAGATTTTTCCTTTCATTTCTTTCTTTATTCAGCTCAGCCATAATTCTACCTTCATTCTCCTTAATACCCTTGAGGTCCATGTTCCTATTTTCATACTCTTTTCCAAGTCTACTAATAAACTTTTCGCATTCAGATAATTTTAGATCAGCTATATGTTTCTGCTCGTTGATTTGGTCTAATTTCTTTCTGAGGACTTTGTTGTCGTCAGTCAATTGGACATTCAATAATTCAATACTCTTAATTCGTTCATTAGTGTCCTTCAGTTCTTCCAGAATCCCTTCATGTTTACATGGTCCGACTTTTTTCGGCGAATTACTTCCAAATCTCGGACCTTTCGATGTTTCTCTTTTCTTAGAATCTATAACGCCCGCAGAGAATGGTCGTGTCTTTAATTTACGGCGTGTTTCGTTGTTTTCATTAACATTTTTACCATTTTGTTTTGCAGTTTGGCTGTTCTAAAAACAAATACATATACTTTTACAAAGCAAGTCATGAATCATACTGGAATATCAAAAAGTTTAAGGTAAACATGAAACATACTATGATAATATAAAAAGTACACAACACAATTAAGAGCGCCGATCACATTAATTTGATTATTGCTTCTAATAAAAAAAATGTATTTAGACAGATTTTTGTGGTTTCTGTTTTCCAGTTAATTGTTTAGTTGGTCTCCTTTTCAAGATAACTTATCCAAAAGCCCCATAAGGTAGGCTGACACAAAATCAAGTCTAATTATCTAGTAGCCCAAAGATAAATAGCCCATTAGAAACGTATTTACAGTAAACGCGGTTTGTCATGGAAGTTAAATAACTGCAACTGGTGGCAATGACCTCGGCGTGGCGCCTCGTCCCACCGGCTTGTCTTACTGGTTCCAAAACAAATAACCATACTTATTTCTACACAAGTTATGCCCGGGTTAATAATAACTCGCTCGCTGTAGCCACTTATTCGCAATGCTAAGCAGCTTTAAATATACAGCTTTTGAATTACGCTGGGAACATATTAAAGACTCCTAACAATTAATTTTAACATGGAATACTTAGGCTAGCTTGAATTGGTTTATTGAGTCCGCTTAATCCAGTAAAAACTAAACGATCTTTAAAGCAAACATTCAAATATGTCTACATTATCCATACTAGGATTATTATTATACAAAGTTTTACTACTTATTGTGAAGGCGTAACTTTGACTAATATCTTAATCAAAGTTTCGATTTTGATAAAATATAGCATCAAATACACTACTTTTGAACTTAAGAGAGTTCCTGCGGGACGATATACATGGGGAAGATGTGATCAGAAAGCTGGTAGCCATAAATTCTAGTTGTTGGAATCGAAGAGAATATATATTTATGAAACAAACATGTCAGATATTTTATTATATAACATATATATATATACATAGCATTCGTATTTTATAAGAAATAAGTTTTTCAATCAAATTCTCCGTTTATTTTATTGTGAAAAAGCTTGAATTATTATCAGCATAGTAAAATTAGAACAAACCTGTCTTGCCTCAAATGTCTTGAGATACATACTTGAGAGATATACTTTTGTAGGTTTGCGTATTTCCCTTCGTTACTAACGTCTAAGTCTAAAAGAAATCTCTAACATTATTCTAAGTTCTTATTTTATTGGGGGTTTCTATCCAGCCTTAAGTTTTGATTTTTTATTCTACTTGTTACCTGTTTCGTATGTAAATGTAAAGTGAAATATCTATAGATAATGCTTGTTGATAGAGATATTATTTGATAATTTTTTCACTTTAACTCCAGAACAAAGTTGGGATCCAAAATTTAAATGAAAGCTGTTTAAATTTCACAAAGGAGAAATCAACCACGTACAGTCATTTTTGGAATACCAATTAAATTCGCTCGTACGAGGCATAAAAAAACTATGAATTTTTGGTTTCACTTTCAAACAAAAGGAGATTCTAATCAAATTTAGCTTACTGCCGCCGCAATATGTTTTACTTAAAATAAATATATAAAATCAAAACAGGACAATGACTGTCGAGTTCGCTAGTGAGATCTAAAAGGTGTCTTGGTACAGGTGAACAAATAATTCCAACTCGAATTACGATGAATTATTATATGAAAAACCAGTTTGAGTCTTTTTCATTGATATTTCCCCAAAGAATAGGGCTTAGTAACTCATACGCCATAACTGCACCATCCAGCCGTTAACAGTCCCGAAAAAATCAGGGAAGCATTACAGAGAAGCTAATTTATAGCAAGTAACAGACAAAGAAAAAATTCTGAAATGGTGCACATGCAATTTATTTAGTTTTCTAAACATTTACTAAAAACTATTTATTTCAAAATGACAATTCTATTAGTTATTATTATAATCATATTTTTATAGAAAATTTCCTCTACGACAAACGTTATCAAGCCCCACATATACTGCTTTATATTGTCTTACATCTAAAGCATCTACGGCTATCAAAGCTTATAAGGCATAGCGGGTGCGCATACGCATCAGTGTGGCGGTAGCGGCCGTCGGTCAGTAGCCATGGGACCGTTGAGTGGGACAGTAATCTTGTTGGCAGCGGCCACGCTTGTGGTTGGGACACCGTTCGTGAACAAACTACAACCAGGACAAGGTAATTATTATGTAGTTTATAAATTAAAAAAAAAACACGTATTATGACTTCCAAACTCGGGTATTTTATTTGTAATATTTTCTTCGAAAGTTCCTTTTTTTAAAATTAAATCTAATACTATATCTAATATTCAATCTATTGCCGTTATTTGTTAAAATATATTTGAATGTTACATAAATATTTTTTCAAAACTTTAAATACATTTTTGTAAATGTAAATTTGTTATTATTTTCAATAAGATAACAAATAGGTGAAAAGGTTTATAAAAACAATCCGTTATGACTAATTCGGCACGTCCTACATGGCTTGAGAAGACAGCGAGTTCAATTCTCGCGTTTGAATAAATATTAGCTCATTATTGGTGAGGTTCATATAAAAGTCACGTTAATAACACACAATATACATTTATAAGGATAGTAGCATTCCGCCTGCAAATTGGTCCGCGTAGTCCTAAAATTATATCTCATCCCTGAGGATCTCTTGTTATTACAGGAAGAAGTCTTTATCGCTCTCTGTCAGCTAAATAAAATGCCAAATCTATCCCGTGGGATCATGTTTTCAGTATAAACAATAATCCATGTGCTAGTTCCGACTAGCAATAATCCCTGGACCAAATTTAATCCAGATCTGTTTAGCCGTTTCCGTGTATAAGAGTAACAAACATACAAACTTTTGCGTTCTTAATATTAGTAAGAAAGTTAAGCATTGACATTCGATTTCAAATGTAATTTTAATCTTCGTACTAGTAACTTAAGCCAAAAATTACAAAACAAACTAAACAAAGGACGGAAGTAAATAAAAACAGCTCAAGATTCCGTATGTGCAGGTACGGTCACCTTCGGAATACGTGAGCGACATATTGCCGAGTCGGCAACATCGTTTTCAACCATTATTCGGCACTTAGATCTGACTGATAGAAAACATGGTGTGCCCAGAGAAAGTCATTAAACGTGTCGCGGGACACACGAGCCTTGCATTCTAAGCGTAGCCTATTATAAGTCTTACTGCATGGCCAAAAGAAAACAGCGGGCAAGCGTGAAAAGATGCTCTGATGATACAATACGAGTAAGTAACAATCGAGACTTTTCACTTTAGGTTTTTGTAACATTAGCAACGTCTAAAAACAAGTCTCCTTAATAAGCATTATCAGACAATATTTAAGAAGAATAACTCTAAAATTACACGTAACTTGAACTTGTTAGTCAAGAAAATGAAATAATAACTTAATGCATAGACAATGCTGAATATATTTAAGACATACTTTAAGGTTTCGGTAGCATAACGCTATGGGAAAGATCCCTCGGTATGGGAAAGATGTAGGTTCGACTTCAGTCTAACACGTGAGACTGGTTTTTTGTCTTGTAGTTGATTTTAATTAATTTAATTCTAGTAAATAATAACCTAATTTATCAGGAAATTGTTAACAGTGAAATAAATTCACGCAAGTCATATCTTTCGAGTTCTATAGCTTCTGTGCTGTGTTTTTCTGTACAAGGGATGCCTGGTTGTCATTTTTATAATCAAAATTAGTTAATATAATTTCGTTACAGAAAATGTTCGTTCACCGGTAACAATTTCTAATAATTTAGACTGCCGCGAAAGAGATATACCTAGAATCGACAGGCATAATGTTTACTAATTCATATACCTCATTTTTTATCACAATATAAATATTATTCATAGAAGATACCCTGAGGCATTTCTAGTCATGTATATACCTGATTCAAATTATCCTTAATAGAAAAAAAATCCTATCACAATATCGATATCATCATCATCATCATCATGATAGAAATTTAGACCACCGCGATGGAGATATACATAGAATCGACAGTCATAATGTTTACTAATGCATATACCTCATTTTTTGTCACAATATAAATATTATTCATAGAAGGCATTAGGCATTTCTAGTCATGTATATACCTGATTCAAATTATCCTTAAATGAAAAAAAAATCCTATCACTATATCAATGTCATTGAGGATTAACAACGATTAAGCTATTTATTAATTTGGTCGAATCGCACGATTCAACTCGTAAATCAATTGAATTAATTACATGTCACAAATATTATACAAATTCCACCATTCATGGAGAGGCCCATGTCCAGCAGTGTACGTTTTACTGCTGCATTATGATGATAAATTACATTAAGTAGCATACAAAGCAAACATGAACACTAGACAAAACAAAAGAACAAACAATACAAAGATACTATCAGCTCTTTACAAATTCATCCGACACGTCCCGGTACCCTTCAAAAGGGTAATCATTATGGCGTGCGATACAACCGCAACATCTGATTTGCGTATCATAGTTATAGCAAATATGGTAATAACAAATAATAGCTGTATGGTTGCCAGGTTAAAGACAAAAAAAATACCTATGACTGGGAAATACATATAATTACTAACTTAGTAATACTTGTAACTTGTTTGGCGAATCCGATGGCGCAGATGGTAGTGATCCTATCTCGTGCGCCAAAGGTCGTGGTTTCGATCCCTACCTAGGACTAACATGTGCCTGGATATGTATTCAAATATTATATTTGATTTCTTTGATTGATCTTAAATTATTTCAAATCAGTTATTTAAAACCAAAACCAAATTAGGGCACCGCGGTAAATTTCTACATACTAGACAAATTTGATTCAATTACGACATGTTATAGTGAGATAATTATATAAATATAGGTGTTATCTCGTTACATTTATATGTTCGACGGTTTCATTTACCATTAAATCTATCCACCATTCCGTGCGCATAGAATTCCACCGCGTCTTTTTATAACTATTTTTAAAATATAACTCTGTAGTTTTAAAACGAAAAACCAAATGTAATAAAATATCGCGACACGTCGTAACATAAAAAATTAGAGTACGCATGCGAAATCGTAACCAAGAGTCAGCACAATTTCGCAGATTTGTACGTACGGAAGATGCACAACATTCGATTATTATATGTAGTCAAGCTATTTTTTCTGTGTATACAAACAATGACCACAAATAATTGCTAGCTGTCAAAGATAGAATAATGCTGAAAGATGTTAGCGCGCTATAGCCTTCGTCAGACAAGGCCGTAATTGCCAGCTGTTTGAGTTAAAGCCATAGCGCATGCGTCAATAGTTAGTGGTCAACTAGACAGCGACATTCTTATTCTAACCACAATGTTTTATAAGCTTTTTGAGCTCATATTGCAAATCGCTCTATCATTTATCTTTACACATTATTACGTGTGTTAAATAAAAGCCAATAAGTAAAAAAAAGATGAAGTGTATTCTTTGTGAGGAAAAGAACAATGTGCTTAGCTGTAATTAGGAAAAGTGTTTATCAATGTTATTATTTGTTTCTTCTACTGACTGCGAAGACGTTGTGGCTACTCAGCCACACCGTACACAATGGCAACCCAACTTTAAACTATTGACATCTAATGATACAAAGAGACACACACACACTTAAATGATTTATTTATAAATATTTTTATTCATTAAAGTAAGATTTTGATTTCTTGCCATGTTGTCCCGGCAAAAATACATTTCCTGGTTATAAGTAGATAATAAAATTTAGATTCAAATAAATATAATAATCTTGCAGCCAAATCAAGTATTTCCAATAGATTTTATACTGACATTCTGTTAATTAATTCCTTTAAAAAAAATTACAAATTTGCATTACATAAAGGAAATTTAAACTGACCTGCAGAGTTATTTAAAAATAAAAATATTCAATTTCAGAATTCCCTACACGTAATTCGGTAAAACAACCATCAGACAACAATGTTCCTGAGAAACTTGAAGATATTGTTACAAAAGTATCTGTGGTAGAACTTCCAAACCTTGGCGAAAGCCCTGCAGTAGCGCAGGTCGTTAAAGATATAAACAAAAAAGAATCGGCGACTATCACCGACGCTGATGATGAAAGTAGTGATTTACAACCTGAGGCAATTGTTGTCAAAGCAATTGACGGGAAGAACAGTGAAGAAAAAGTAGATTATACTGGCGCTCAAGTATGGAAAGTGTCTACTAGTGAAACGGGTGTTAAAGATATTCTTTATGGCCTACAAGGCAGGCACTGTAAGTGTTACTGCATATAACACAAAGAAATTAGTTGCTTATCAGAGCGACATTTAGAGTTTTTTTTCAAATTTCACACACAATTTTTTTCAGTGATTTCTACATGGGCTGGAAACGACTCGTACGTAGATGTACTAATTAAACCCGATGCAATGGCTAACGTGACAAAAGAGTTTCAATATGAAAACATCAAATATACTGTAATCATCGAGAATCTTCAGAAAATAATCGATAAAGAAAACCCTCCACTTGACGACAGCGAAGCCGAACTTCAGGATAGAAAGGGTAAAACTTCTTTATCATATTAAAATCAAGTCTAAACAACCACTGTTATTTATGATTGGTGAAAATACATTCCATGTTGTCTAAGGTACAGTAGGCAACAGGTCAAAGTTATAAAATCCTTGTTGTGTTGTGTTCAAAGTCGGTTGAGAAATTTCGACGTATTTCTAGGTCTACTTGTGTACAAAACAGCTTACAAATAACATCGAAACTATGCTTCTACGTATTTTAATATTTTATACTTTTCTTTCTTTTCTATTTATCAATTTCATCAAATATATATGTTATGGACCAGGTGAATAATGTGAGCATTAATAATGTGCGAGCATTATGACTAATAAACTTAATTTTTAAACTTCATTATTTATCATATTGCATAATCATTATTATATTGCTACTTGACAATTGGTCAATTTGATAATAAAGCTGAATTGATGATTTTTTTTTAATTATACCAAATATTATATCACAAAATAATTTGTGTAGGATGAACTGATATGAAATGGCTGGTTAGTTTCGCTTAGAACTGCGACCACAATGAAAAATAATAATAATGCCCGTACCGGGAAATTATATTTTAGCAGACGACATATTTCCTATGTAAAACATTTGTGATACCTGTATTAAGTCAAGTGATTATTTTAAAAGTAATATGTATACGAAATTAGAGATTGTCAAATGATAAGTTTTTCAAATGTTGTTTTATAAAATGATCTTTTGTCATACGCTCTTTGTTAAACTGTAGTTAATCGATCGGACGAATTAAATATCATTTTAATACTTAAAAGATGATGAACAATATGTATAATGCCCGGTCATTTTGATAATTTAAATAATATGTACTAATAATAACTATTACCCAATGTCCCTCTCATATTGGGCATTTTTCATAACGACCGTAAACATTGTGTATAATTTATTACATAGTTCATAACATATATAAAATGTCATCAAGAAATTCAATACATACATATCTACTGGATATTTCATCAACATAATGAAACCAATATTCCAAGGGTGGTGTCGTTTGTTGCAGCAAGAGCTTACAATTTTTGGCGTTACAGGGCTAATCGACACGGTATAGTAGGTGCCTACATGGGCCACAATTCTCTGAGTATACCCATGGAGTATTGGCGACATGCACATTGGGGTTCGTTCATATACAACACACATACGCGCGTGTTATTTAATCTGCATACACACAACACGAAGCTTACGCCTCGACCGGTTCGCCCCGAATGCTTCAGAGTTTACATCTTTGTAAACTAACACCATTCAAATAATATGGTATTATTGTATCTAAACATTACAAGTACATGACGCTAGCGATAATTTATCGGATTCGTGCTCAGCATATATCGTTATTACCAATGCACTTTGAATGCATAGGATGCTTCGTACTGAGTCTAGTACGTATCGTCCGGATTATATGCCTCGTGATGTGTATATACAGCCTTAAGTCTTTGTTAATTTTCACGTCGTCGCTTTATGTCGAACAATGCAATTTAAATGTATTTACCGCATGGATTTTAATGTGCACTATCTGCGATGCTATTTGTTAAATCGTACTTATTAATATTATCCGATATCATTAATGTGTAACTTATATTATTAATAATGTGTGAATGTATAGGATCTTATTGTTCTAACATTATTTGTTACTATACGTTTTTTGTATTTAATTTATACTAGCTGTGCCCGCGACTTCGTCCGCGTGGAATAGTTTTTTTTCATCCCCCCTTTCGACCCCTCACAACCCTTTTGTCAAATTAAAAAATAGCCTGTCTAAAGATTGTCTGTGCCAAATTTCATCAAAATCGGTTTAGAGGTATAGGCGGGAAGCGTAACAGACAGACAGACAGATAGAGTTACTTTCGCATTTATAATATTAGTAGGGAAGTAGGGATTCTAAAGTCAGCAAACAAGCATACGGTCCGCTTGATAGTAAACGTGACCGCATCCTATAGATGCCTAGTGTCATCACAAGGATATCAATAACGTGTTGCCAACCTTGTGAACTGAAGATACTATGTCTCATTTACATAGCAATTTCTCTGCCTCTCTTCCTACCCTTCAAACCAGAAGACACCAATGCGAAACTACTATTTTCCAGTAGAAATATGTAAAAGAATGCAGATGACCTTTGTAAGAGGTACTTCATGTAAAGGTACACATTCTTCTAGAAGTTTCTATAACTACATAACTTCACTAGTCCGCTATCTGTTTGGAAATTATTGTTTGGTAGTGGTAGGTACTATATTATGCGCTAACGATATGTGTTAAAGAATTCTGTATATATATCACAGAATATACATATACAATATATATAAGTTTAAAGGACTTTTTCTTGAACTTGGACTTGAAAATTCAAATATTGTCTGGTATCCGTAACAAAAGTCCTTTAAATTTATCTTGGAGTCAGGTCAATGTATGAATGATGTTGTGCGAATTAAATAATTAACGATTATTTTAATTCCATAGATACATTATCGTCCAGAAATTTATAAAACTATCTAACATCACTAGTTTGCTGAGAGTTATTAAGATCAATGTTCGATGTTGGTTAATGTTATATGTTAATGTTACTATGACCTAACCAATTTGTTAATAAACAAAACTTTTTATCTAAATGATGATGACAAGAAAGATTAATGATTAATTACAACATTTCAGGCCACAGAATGAACTGGAAGCAGTACCATAGACTGGAAGACATTTATGGTTTTATGGACTACCTAGCTAAAACCTACCCAGCAATCGTAAGCGTGAAAGAGATTGGAAAATCCCATGAAGGCCGTGAAATACGCGTAAGACTCTTTCATCAGACAAAATATAAATTGCTTTTATCATTGACTAGAAATATTCTAACGTATTGAGATATCTCGCCACGTTTCAAAACAGTAGTTCCAGGTGAACGCAAGAATATTTCTCTATTTTCGATTTATAAGACAGACCCTCTTTAGTGGTGTCCCCTCGTGCACCAAGGGTCGTGGGTTCGATCCCCATTCATTACATATATTTACATGATGAATATTTGCGTTTGTTCTGTGTTAAATTTGTATTCAAGTTAGTATTATATTTGTGATTCCTCTGTTGTCTGATTTCCGTAACACCACTTGCGTTAACGACTTTAAGCGTTATCTCGGAGCCAGGTCAATGTATGGGATATTATGTGAATTATTATTATCTCTCTAATATTTGATCAGTTTTAGAAATGATTGATTTCTTGTAAGTTTCTTGTAAAGCTTAGCATTGTTTCTTTTATAGGTACTTCGTATATCAGACGGGAAACCAACTAACAAAGCTGTATTCATAGACGGAGGCATCCATGCGCGCGAGTGGATAAGTCCCGCAACCGTCACATACTTTATGAACCAGTTTGCCGAGAACTTTGATATTGAAAGTGATGATATCAAAAACATTGATTGGTAAGCTTATTTATTTCGGTAGGCTGTTCGTCCGTTTCGCATTCCTTATTCAAACTTAAAAAAGAAGTTTACTGCCTGTAACTCTACTCTAATGTTTAGCATGGAGTACATTGTATCCGTAGAAAGAACTTTTATCTCCAATTTTAAAATACTGGTGGTATATAACGTCATTTTATCATTTACAAAAAAAATATGATTGTAAAGCCGTGACGTACCAGTACAGTAGACGTACCTCCCCCAACATGGTGTCGCAAGAGGCGTCTTAGATACCAAACGGAAAATGGTGGTATTTACATCTGGAACAGTGAAGCTCAGCGGGAATGGGCAGCAGCATTCTCGTCACGAAAGCTGCGCTCTGCGATTGCCAACTCGCTTTCCCAGCGCGGTAATTATGGTTAGAGTTCCCCCTTTCTTGGAGAGGTCTATGCCCAGCAGTAGACTTACAATGGCTGGTATGATGATGAAACGCCATACCCACAGGACGATGAACGCATAGACCGACAAAATACGTTTCAAATTATAAGACATTAGCGAATACAATACCAATATTTGGTGTAAACACGGCAACAGAGTAAAAAGTTGCGAATTAAATTTAGCGTTGATAATTTCGTATTTTTTTTAATTAACAAAAAACTTAACATCATCATCAGGGTTGTTTCCTTATTGGAAACACTAGTTATTTTCTTTTTCAACTATATTTTATTGACGAATCAAAAATGCTTGTAATAAGCTTACTTGAATAGAGTATTCTGTATTTGACTTTGGTCTATGGGAAATAACCAGCACGTAATCCCTCTAAAACGCCAAAATTTTCGTGACAAAATGTATATACTTATACGCATATTTGTTAAACAGTTGATTTTAATTTAGGTATTTCGTTCCTGTTTTAAATCCCGACGGTTATGAATACACGCACGTAGGCGACCGTCTCTGGCGCAAGAACAGGAGATTCGCTTCAGATGGTTGGAACTGTGGCGGCATTGACCTGAATCGCAACTTCGGGTAAGGCACATTCTGATTTAATTTCGTACTATTTGTTTGACCAGCAAACAAACATATGAGTAGCGTTAAGGTAGCCTGTGCACTCGTTTTATATATAAATATGCACCACCAGCTATGGGTAAGAAGTCAGAAATATAGCAATGCGATGTATGGGGGCAGAATTATATGGATTAGGGCACCCATGCAGACAACAACTGTTAGGGGTGTACCTATACTCAGAAGAGGTTCACTGCTACTAATAAGTGTGTTACAACTGTGTAAATTAGATGGATTAATTTCACGACATTCTTCATGTTACATTGGGCTCAATTTAAAGTAATTTTAACATGCAACATCCTGTCTACAATAAGACATTACAAAGGAGTAAAATTTTCCATTAATAGTGAAAATAGTACAGTATTCTAATATGATGGTATGGGTTTTTTAAACACAGGTTCTCTGACTATCCAAATTGGAACAATGAGTTTCTAACATACTTATTAAGGTGTTATAATAAGTAGCAATCATTACTGATGTAGTTACACAACTGTAAGAAAACAATTGAATGTTTATGTTAATTCCCATTTCCTTACAGGTACCGATGGGGTGGCAAAGGTACTTCAGCCAACCCATGCAGTGAGATCTACCGTGGACCCAAAGCATTTTCAGAGCCAGAATCAAAAGCTATAGCTGTAAGTCCAATTATGATTGTAAATTTTTATGTCTACATCTTTTCTTCCTATAATTTTCTAAAAAGTATATATTAAAGATATCTTCACTGTTATTGCAAATTTGCCAATCTTAAAGATAAGGTTTAAACTCAAGGAAAACTTTTACTTCTTTAATGAATTTTTACCTAATAGTTAACAGAGATTTAAAAAAAAACATTTGAATTTATACTGTAAATATTAATCTATTTATTTTGTATGTATGTATGTATAAAAATAATTCTATTTTCAGGATTTCATAACAAGCAGTGCTGCTAACTTCTCTGTATACCTGACATACCACAGCTATGGTCAATATATCCTATACCCATGGGGTTATGAGAATGCAGTGCCGCCAGACTACAAAGATTTAGATGCATTAGGCAGGAAAATGTCCGCAGTAAGTTTAACTTTTTAAAATAAATAATATTCCAATTAATAATTATTGTTCAAATTGCGTTTACAATATAGAGTCAAATTGTGAAGAATGTATAAATAAAATTTTGTAAAAGCCAAAAGACAAAAGGGAGACTTTTTGCTTTTGTAATTATATTGAACCACTTACAAAGCTATTTTATTAAAAAACATCCAAATCGGTTCACCCAGATGAAAGTTCTGAGATTACAAACATAAAAAAATAATAAGAACCTCCGCCTTTTTTAAGTGGGTATAAAATTACAAAGCTACATATCTAAATATGTTCATCTTTAATGCAATATGAATAGATGGAAGATATAATATAATATAATAAAATAAATATTTTTGACATTCTGTTCAAAATATTGGATTTTTTTTTTAAGAATTAAATTATTCTATAAAATTTTAAATTACAGGCAATTGAAACCAAGAGTGGGGACCGTTATCAAGTGGGGTCATCCAGCAAGCTTCTTTACCCAGCCGCAGGTGGCTCTGATGATTGGGCAAAGGCTCAGGGTATTAAGTATGCATACACAATAGAACTATCAGATACTGGACGCTATGGCTTCGTACTTCCTACAACCTACATAGAACCAGTTGCTCAAAGTTCCCTGGCTGCAGTGAGAGTGATGGCAGCTCAGATTAATAAGGAATAGATAGAATTAACAAAGAAATTGCCATTAATTTATTGTATCTAGACTAAGTAATTTTAATGATGATGTACTGATTATATTTTTATACAATTATGAAAAACTTATTTGTCTATTTTTCTTGTTTATAATCATATATACCTCTTTAGGAGCGAAATAAAAATATGTGAGACCTCTGAAGTATGAAAAAGTTTTGTTTTACTAATATATTATGACTTTCCTTACCTTAGAATTAGGTGTATCTTCTAAATTTTGTTCATTATCAATAGGTTTACTAACTTTAATCTCTGGTATTACACTGGGACTAGTGATATATCCGATATCTAAATTCGCCACCGGGCTACTTTTCAACAAACTCTCAGTCTCTAAGGCAATATCTTCTGCTCTCTTTAAAATCAATTCTACATCATCAATATCTTCATCTATCACTTTATTGTTACTGTTTAAGCCTGAAAGTTTGCTTATTTCGGTAAATATCATTTTAATTTCTTCGTCGCTGTCTTTATATGCTTCACAAGTCTTTTCAATACTTAAAAATTCTTTAACACTGTTATCGTTTGAGGCCATTTCAGTTTCCATACTTCTTAATAATGTACTCTGCGCCATTTGCTTTCATTTACTAATTATTTTACTGTAATATGTTATCCCATGTGATACTTTATTCTACAATCTACTTTGTCTTTAAGAATTTTCGATTTTCAATCAAACACCAACTTTTAAGTTGCTAGGCAACGAACTACGACATTTGACATAATGTACGTTAGTGTAAGTAGTGTTGCGTTCAATTGATAATAATATAGACATATCAGATTTTATTAGATAAAACCGTAAAAATAAAAGATTATTTTTCTAACAACACTTATGTAGAATAAATAATAAAAATTTGTGTAAAATATAAAGATACAACACTATCTCACTTGTAGTTAAATGATTTAACGTAAATAATATACTTTTAAATAAAACGAAAAATTGGTCACACCCAACGTTAAATAAATAAATCAAATATTATTATTGAGAATGAGGAATTGGAACTGGTCAAAACTAGGCATAAATATAATATAATCTTAGGTATAAATATAGGTGATAAATTTAGTAGACTTAGTTCTGCGGCTTTTGCAGTACACAAAATCTGTCAATTAGCAGACAAGAACTTTACAGTTAGTTTAGTACAGCGCATTGTCATATGATATTCTACTGTGCGTAATGCTGCTGACATAATTGCTATTTTTGTTCTGCAGAAAAGGGCTATTCATGCAATTTATAAAATGACTCCGTAGGAATATTTAGGGCAATAAATTTAAAGAAATTAAAATAATAACTGCACTAATCAATGTGTCTATAAAAATATTATTTGTGGAAACAAAAATATAACTGATTTTCAGAAAAATAGTGACATACATAATATCAATAATAGAAATAAGTAAAAGCTTGCAGTGCTAATCCCCCAAAAAAAGTAATTCGTTCAGGGGCAATAGTGTAATATTTTATAATAAAATTCCTGGGAGAATAATATATGTGCCTTAAAATAAATTCAACAATTGCGTAAAAGACAACTTACTGGTAAAGCTTATTACTTCTTGAAAGATAATATTAATGATGAAACTGATTGGGATTGAACTGAATTGTTCTAACATCTATTAAGACAATGGTTTGTGAGCGCCACCCCGGTATGGGTTCTAATAAAAAACTACCATTAAGTGTTATTGAAATACATATCACTATCAACTTTTCTCGCAGGTTCTTTTCTGATAGCTCGCAAAATGCGTAAAGCTTAATTATAAAACTAGTGTTGGCAGACTATTATTGAAGTAGGACACTCAATGACTTATTTGTTCAAATGATTCTTATAACAGACAGACAGACAGACGCTGGTTGTTAGGGCCATATATAGTTTTATTGACAATTTAAAATGGCCAACTTAAATAAAGATGTATTTGATTTTGACTTCGGGTCAACAAAAAAAGGTTTATATAAACTAACTGACATTATAAGTTTAAAGAAAAAATAAAGAATACAAACCATATCGGGTATGTATTCTTTATTTTTGTTTATAATATAGTCTGTGCCTAAATAGTAAACCATCAAATTGACATATTAATTGTCAGTGTCAAACCACTACATGATATTTGTTAGTTTATGTTTTCTATCGTTTATTAAAAACGCCAATACGGAATTCTCTCGACAGACATAATATACTATTTAAAAATGTCGGTGCCTCCGCAAGCATTCGTGAATAAGCACAAGAAACACTTTCTTGGTATTCCAGCCCCGTTAGGTTATGTGGCTGGTGTTGGAAGAGGGCAAGTATTCACTGATAAAAATATACGTTAAAATTCAATCATGCTCGTCAATTTTGATATTAAATTTAATATTTTCCTTGAATCCAACTATATGTTAACAAAAAACACTGTTAATTTATTTAATAAATGTAATGTTTGTATATAAACATAACTGTTTACTCAAACAGCCTTGTAACTAATTTAAAGGAGGTACTGCTATTCAACATTGGAGCATAATTAAATTTGATTATTCAGCAATATTTAATTATTAAATATGAGGATAATATTATTTGCTATTGAAATTTTGTGTTATGTAAATTACCCACATTAGTTGTTTATATCCTTGTTTATCTTGGCACTTATGACCTGGCCTCTCTTTAATACCTGTTCTACCTGGTTAAGATATGTTCGCCTCGATCGTCTTACACCAACTTTTCTATTCTCTTCAGTTCTTTATAGTTTTGCAGTTATTTTACTTTCATCCATACTTTCTACATGTGCAAACCATCTTAACATTCCTTTTTTTATTCCTGTCACAACACCATTGTATACACCACATCAATACCACTATTCTTTAATCTATCTCTAAAACTGACACCATACATACTTCAAAGTGCTCCCATTGCGACAGCATTATTTCTACTTGCATGCATCTTCTGCTATACCCAACATTTACTATTATATGTTAGTGTTGGAATGTCACCTCAATGAACAACCAGTTGTACCCATTTTAACATAAAATTTTGGCTGCACATAAAAGCATGTAAGGCTCTATTGACACTATTACCAGCTTGCACTCTCTGTTTAATATCTTCCTCATACTTTTCATCTTTTTTCATCTCTTCAAAACACTTCCCAAATACACAAACTCTGTCACTTGTTTAACTTTCATGTCATCAATCATAATTTCATAATTTGTCATTCTTTCCTCCTTTTTAATCACCATAATTTTCATCTACATTTAAGCAATAGGAAAAGGAATCTTGCAAAATCATAACCATCTCTTGCAACTCTTTAGCTGACAATGCTACTAGTACTAGATCATCAGCGTCCATCCAGCATCCAACAGACACTTGTCTATAAATAAGTTGAATAACCAAGGTGAAGCTACACATTACTGTCTGATACTTCTATGGTCAAACCATTCAGTATTGGCACATTTTATTCTAATGCAGCACAATCCTTGTAAAGAGATTAGAATGTCTGAATTGGAGGTCATTCACCCCATATACAGACTAATCTTCCACAACTCCTTTTGCACAACCCTATGATAGAGTTGGTAGGATTTCTAGGATATGATAAGGATTTAACCTACAATCCCTGCTTTTTTACAAAAATTTTTGATATAATATGATTTCAGACTTACGTTTTTTCAATTTACAGAGCCACTGGATTTACAACTCGATCTGATATTGGACCGGCGCGTGATGCCAACGATGTGTCGTAAGTACCTGTTATACAGTAATAAGATTGCTTTATTTATTAATTCTATATCCAGAAAAGATATCAAAAAAACTGTACTCAAACACAAATTCAGTACTAGAGGTAAACCTCATACTATGTATGTCTGCCTGTACCACTTACACTTACTTTCTAGTGCCAAACAGCAGTGTTTACTTTGTTGTGTTCTAGTTTGAAGGGTGAGAGATAGTGAAAACAATAGATAAATGGGTTGGAGGTGCCCATTACCACATTTGGACTATATGCATGTTTGCCAACTGAGCAAATAAAGTGCCTTTTTAATTATTTGTTAAAAAGAGGTACATAGCATATCATACAAATTATACATTTATTGTCATAAAAGCTGTAATTTCTTACTTTCAGGGACGATCGGCATGCACCACCAGCAACCAAACGCAAAAAGACAGAAGAGGAAGATGATGATGAAGATTTGAATGACTCAAATTATGATGAGTTCTCCGGATACAGCGGTTCTTTGTTTTCCAAGGTTGATTAAATTGTCTTATTAGTCTATAAATTCGATATCGATATTTTTTTCGGTATTGATATATTTTTCTAACATTTACGCATTCACTACTCATAATAAAACTATATTTTATTGGCTTAAAGCATGGCTTATTTAATCTTGGATACATTTGCTGCAAGGTAACCAAAACATAGAACAAAAGCTGTTAAAAGTATTTACAATTTATAATTTTTACCATTAATGTACAGAAGTGTATAAATAATTGTATATACTTTCCAGGATCCTTATGATAAAGATGATGCTGAAGCAGATGCTATCTATGAATCTATAGACAAAAGAATGGATGAAAAACGAAAAGAGTATAGAGAAAAGAGACTTAAAGAGGATTTAGAAAGATATCGCCAGGAAAGGTAAAATTTGTTGTGAATATAAATTCTATATAAATTTAATATTTATATAGGGCACAATTTTTTTTACAGGCCAAAAATCCAGCAACAATTTTCTGATCTGAAACGTGAGCTGAAACAGGTCTCGGAGGAAGAATGGGCTGCCATACCAGAAGTGGGTGATGCGCGAAACCGAAAACAAAGAAATCCTCGTGCTGAGAAGTTTACACCACTACCTGATAGTGTTCTATCTAGGAATCTTGGTGGAGAATCGACCACTTCTATTGATCCTGGTTCTGGATTAGCCTCAATGATGCCTGGTGTTATGACACCAGGAATGTTGACACCATCAGGTTAGTATTTCCATATTATGAAAAATGTTCGAGCTTGTTCATGCAAGAATTGCATAAATCTCCTTGAAGTTCAAACCCAATGCAAGCATTTCCACTACATTATTTTTTCAGGTGACTTGGATTTGAGAAAGATTGGACAAGCTAGAAACACTCTCATGACAGTAAAGTTATCACAAGTCTCTGATTCTGTTACTGGCCAGACAGTTGTAGATCCCAAAGGTTATTTGACGGATTTGCAATCCATGATACCTACATATGGTGGAGATATCAATGACATTAAAAAGGCGAGATTGCTTCTGAAATCCGTACGAGAAACGAATCCAAACCATCCACCTGCATGGATTGCTAGTGCAAGATTAGAAGAAGTGACAGGTTAGTAATTTTATTAATATTATATATGTGAAATGAACGAACAGATTGGATAACATTTGGTACATGTGTACATATATGATTATATTCCGCAACCTAAGCTACTTTTACTGAAAACATGTTCCCGTGGTATAGATTTCGCTTTATTTTTCATAAGGAATTGGTATCGTATTTTGAACAGCTACTGTTGGAGAGCGACATATTTTTTAAAGATTTTATTTGTAAGAGAATATATTAATTATGGATTACCGTTTACGTTAACGTACGTTTGTAACGACGTTTTTTTATTTAATTTAACCAATTTTGATCATAAGTGTCACAAATTACTACATTTATTTCAGGCAAAATCCAATCTGCAAGGAATCTTATAATGAAGGGATGTGAAGTTAACCCGAGCAGTGAAGAACTGTGGTTAGAAGCGGCG
Organism: Heortia vitessoides; assembly: GCA_020976665.1. Lineage (NCBI taxonomy): Eukaryota > Metazoa > Arthropoda > Insecta > Lepidoptera > Crambidae > Heortia > Heortia vitessoides. The sequence continues at coordinate 11,265,228 of JACJUM010005601.1, forward strand.
CGTTTGCAACCGCCCGACACTGCCAGGGCCGTGATAGCGCATGCAGCAAGAAATCTGCCCCACAGCGTCAGGATTTGGGTCAAAGCTGCTGATTTGGAACAAGAAACTAAGGTAATTTTGACAGAGAATTTGTTATTATTACCATGAGAGTTGCTATTGTACCATAGGAATTCGGAAAGCTTTCCGCTGTCCGTCTGTTCGCTTAGGTCTTAAAAACGTCGCAACGGATTTTTATTCATTTTTTTAAATAGAGAGGAGATATAAAAAGCCATTTTGTCTTAAATAAAAATATTATTAATTTGACTATATTTTTCTATGTAAATCTACTGTAGGTATCTACTATTCGAACGATAAGTATACTTTTTGTCGGACTGTTCTTGGTTTTTAGTTATGTCTAATAAATGTATTTATAAAATATTCAGACTAGTTAAAGAAACAACTTTCCTTGTAAATTATCCATTAGTGGTTTAGTAAATTGTAGTACAACTTCTAGCATTGAAACTCATAACTCCAAATTTAGTTCATCATGTCAGCCATAGAGTCCACTGTTGGAAATAAGCCTCTCCAGGTTAGCTATTCTATTCCACCGGCATTTCAAAATTTTAAATATCTTTATTTAAATAGACCTATCCAGTTATCTACACTTATTTAATTTTTTTTATTTCAAGGCAAAACGTCGAGTGTTCCGCAAAGCTCTTGAACACATACCCAACTCCGTACGTCTCTGGAAGGCGGCGGTGGAACTTGAAAATCCTGAAGATGCCAGGATACTTTTATCAAGAGCCGTGGAGTGTTGCCCTACTAGTGTAGAGTTGTGGCTCGCATTAGCAAGGCTCGAGACTTACGAGAATGCGAGAAAAGTCTTGAATAAGGCCAGAGAGAATATTCCCACTGATAGACAGATTTGGGTGACTGCAGCTAAGTTAGAAGAAGCGCACGGTACGTAATATTGTACTTTCTAATAATAATAATATAGAAGGTAGTACAAAAACCATCATAGATAACACACATCAATCAAATTAACTTATTTTTAAGAATCTGGTTCCTGAATTAGACAAAATATATGCCTGCAGCTACACCAGACCCCTGCTTTCGAAAATAATTCAAAGCTAATTTAGTTAAATATAGAGTTCATAATAAAAACTTAGTTCGGTTAACTTTTTATAAAAAAATATATTATTTGTTTAGATGTTTGCAATGACTCAGTGCAACTTAATCTAAAGAAATTTTCAAAAAAAGTTATAAGGGTTATTTTTATAGCATCACTATCAAACCGACACAAAAATATAATTACAAAATATATCCTATGTACAATAATGATGCAAATAGTTGCAATACCAAATTCACCAATTTCCGGCAGCACCCAGAATAACCAACTGATATTATGTATTTTACATAATATATTTCTTATAGGGATAGGCATAGCATATATATATATATATTATATATATATATGCATATAATATAAACAATATATATAAAGCCTTTTTTTGTATAAATATTGAACTTCTTAACCTATATACCTTCATTATAGGAAATACACATATGGTCGAGAAGATCATAGACCGCGCTATAACTTCGCTCAGCGCTAACGGAGTGGAAATAAACCGCGAGCATTGGTTCAAAGAGGCTATGGAGGCTGAAAAATCGGGAGGGGTTCACACTTGCCAGGTTTGTATGCCTAGGAATGGACGGGTGTGTAAAATTGTGTAGTCTTAAGTTGTGATAGAAGATTAGGTCTAAGGTTAGCAGTGATTTCCTTCGCGGATTAGTTCCACAGACTACCGTGAGATTAGCTCATATAATTTTCGAACATAGTAACTTCCAAGCATTGAATATTTCTGCTTAATCTCGTGAGAGTTAAAGACAATGTTATTTGGTAATAAGAACACATGTTTCTGTATGTAAAGAATAAAATAATATATATAAATATTATTTGTGTTTCATAATTATCAGGCTCGATGGTGCAGATGGTAGTGATTCTATTTCGGGCTAAATATTTGATTTTGTTCTTTGGTAGGGTGTTAAATATGTACTCTTTTAACTAGGCTGCAAGGTAACCTTGATAAATAATAGATGTCGATAAAAATGAAATAAAACCAAATTTTAAAGTCTTAGTTTTATTATGAGTAGTGAACGCGTAAATAATATAATATATGAAATAAGCGTAAAAAATATGTTATGAAAATTTAAATATTATGTAATGTAATGAAACATAGTTAATTTGTGATCTCTATTTCTGATGTAGATACTTAAAGCGACTTATCTCGAAATCCGGTTTATGTTTGAAATGTGTGAATTTATTATTATAATTAATTACGAAATATTTATTATTTCCTCTTTGAAATAATAGTATAGGAAACAAATGTACTGTGTATCAGACTACAGTATTTGTTGTAGGCAATCGTACGTGCGGTCATAGGCCACGGTATCGAGCCAGAAGATCAGAAGCATACATGGATGGAAGACGCCGAAGCTGTGAGTATATAACCTCTTTGCTTGTACGCACTGTCTGACTTTCACTCGTGTGGAATATCCTTACGTTAAAATAATAATAATCATAGCAGCCGTAGACGGTTTACTTCAGACAATCATGAACATCCACTAGCAATCGCAGAGCGTTCAAGTTTCAGCGTTTCAGTAGAGCGCAAGAGCGTTTCAGCAGAGCGGTAATATTGCTGCACATTTTTGCCCTGTTGCATTTGAGCTACGTTGTTTCGGGTGGATGTACCGCTATCTGAGGTACTGGAACCTGTCGGTTCCAGTACCTCAGTTGATTTCTATGACGCCTAGTGCAGAGGGCGGTGCTTTTTTAATCTGCTGGTTGCCCACGACAATTAAAGTGTTGCCAGAGATTAATTGAAATTATGTACCAGTTCGAGTAGTATAGTTAGGATTATCACTATATCTAAAATAATAAGTTGTTTGTCTTTAAAAATAAATTTCCCCAGGAAAATTGAAGGCAACACTGAAAATGTATAGGCACGTAGTAATAGTAATAGTATGTGTTGTAGGTTTTTGTTTAACCAGTACAATTTTTTTTCCTCTAGTATTGAACTCGGTTTTTTACTGAAAAATATTATTTTGACTACCAGTGTGCCAACGAAGGCGCGTACGAATGCGCGCGCGCAGTATACGGCTACGCACTATCCGTGTTCCCGTCGAAAAAATCTATCTGGCTGCGCGCCGCGTATCTAGAGAAGCAGCACGGGACTCGGGCCAGTCTCGAAGCACTACTGCAGAGGGCGGTGGCCCACTGTCCCAAGTCTGAAGTGCTTTGGCTGATGGGAGCAAAGTCTAAATGGTTGGCCGGTAAGTTTGTAATTTGTATATAGATATGTTTCGTCAGTGCTGGTTTGATGCTGGTAAGGAGAAGATTAAGGTCGTCTGATATTCTTCACTGTAAAACTCAGAGTACATTGCCAGCACATTAGACAATTATTTTCTCTTAAACTTTCCCACCTCATGTTGATTAATAACTATAATAGAAGACTATCATAGTGATAAATTAAATAATCGATACACCTTTAGTAGCTGGAGGATTTTATACATGTATTTTTTACCCTCTTTGCTGATCAAATATCTTGCAAGATTTTACATTGGTAAAAAATATATAAAAGAAGAATCTGATTGACTGACTGACATATCAGTGCAGAGCCTAAACTCTAAGGGTTAGAAACTTGAAATTTTGATCAGAGGTTCCTTTTTAAAGTACGGGAGCACTAAGATAGGATATTTGAACATTGAAGGTTTTGAAGTTATTCGAGCGAAAGTCACAAAACACGTGTTTTTTTTCGAAAATCTTCCCTAAAGGGAGTATAGGTAGCATGCAAACTTTTACAACTTAACACGGGTGAACCGCGTGTCGCTGCTATTTATTAATAAATTCTACAAGTTGATAAAAACGATTTATAGTATTATTTAAACACAAATACGACAGTAGGTGTTTGACTTATGCCAATTTGAAGACATTGACGAAGAAGACGTTGTCTCGATATCTTTCTAGGTGACGTCCCAGCAGCTAGAGGGATCCTATCTCTGGCTTTCCAAGCGAATCCTAACTCGGAAGAGATCTGGCTCGCCGCCGTGAAGCTCGAGAGTGAAAACAAAGAGTACGACAGGGCGAGACGGCTACTCGCTAAGGCTCGCGCTTCGGCACCCACACCTAGGGTAAGAACTGTTCAATTGTACAGACCTGGAACATTATATCAGTTTGTACATATTTTTTAGGTATCTAAGGCTTTCAGTATGTTCTCTTAACTTTAGAACATTCCTTATATTATATTATTTTGGGCCTATGTGTAATAAACATGGAAGGAGTACATTATGGTATACACTTGTATGCTCTTCACGACTTGTAGTGGTCTAACTATTGGTAAATAATAAAAAATGTATGCCTCAGGGAAGTGTATTGGGATATTTTTCATTTTTTAATGACCATTTTTAATTAAAGTCATACAAATTACTAGTTTAAAAATAAAAAATATGTACTTGAATATTGAAAAAAAAATCACTTTAATAATGTATAAAATATCTTTTGAAATAGGTAATGATAAAATCAGCAAAACTAGAATGGGCTTTGAATAACTTGGAGGAAGCGTCGAAGTTACTGGAAGAGGCTATCAAAGTATTCGGGGACTACGCCAAGCTGCATATGATGAAAGGCGAGATCGAAGAGCATATGGGGAAAGACGAAGACGCTCATAACACTTATTCGCACGGGGTAAGTTTGAATTTTAAATAAATATTTAGTTTGCTGGTAAAATTGTATTACGTGTTTTCTTGCTATCTAATTTTAGTAGAGGTTCTATGTGATCCCTACTAATCCCTACTAATATTATAAATGCGAAAGTAACTCTGTCTGTCTGTCTGTCTGTCTGTTACGCTTTCCCGCTGAAACCTGTCAACCGATTTTGATGAAATTTGGCACAATCTTTAAACCCTGAGAAAGGACATAGGCTATTTTTTTATTTGAAATAAGGGTTATAAGGGGTCAAAAGGGGGGATTTAAAGTTTTATGGACGTATCGCTATTTTTAGAGCTAGAAACTTGAAACGTATTTCTCAGGCTATTGATTCCATATAAATAAACATGACATTCAACGTTTATTAAATTTAAGGTAAAGAGGTATGGTACCCAAAAAAACTATTCCACGCGGACGAAGTCGTGGGCACATCTATACTTAATAAAACTACTTTTTACGACCCTTAAAAGCTGTTTATTAGAATTTACATTATGGGGATGTTGTCTACAGAAAAACTGTTTTCAAGAATCAAGACTGTGGTCAGAGTGAAACTGATAAAAGTGGTTTTATTTTGTGTTCTAAATTCGTGATTATTTAGTACTGTAAATACATTATAGCCTAGAGCGTTTCTGGATAAATTCATTATCCAGTTCCTGAAATAAGCGCGTTCAACCAATCAAACAAAACAAACTTTTCAGCTATATAATAATAATATAAATTCTAAATTCGTGATTATTTGGTACTGCAAGTTCATTTGTTTGTATCCCAGATAGCACCTCGAATATACCTAGTAAATTGAAAATCATTATCTATCTATGGATCACATGTTATTGAACACGATATATTGTGTTTCGTTCTTTAATTTTCAACGCCATTCGACTTATATTACTTACATTTATTAAAAAGTATGCATTGCTTTATTATACAAACAAAATAAATCGCGCTATATACATTGATCTGACTCCGTGATAAATCGCTTAGAGCATTTGTCTTACGGACATCAGACAACAAAGAAATCATGAATATAATACTTAAATACATATATTAAACACCTAGAACAAATATAAATCATTATTGCAACTTTCGCGATAGGGATGCTGTTGATCATAACATGTATGTACCTGTAAAACGTCCACTGCGGGACATAGCAGGCCTATGTATTCTAACAAGACCAATTTTGTCCAAGAATATTCTGACCAGACCAATTTCAGGATCCTCCTCAAGATATATAAAATTCCTCTGTGTGAAAAGCAAATCAGATCACGCAGCCTGCGCATGCGTACTGTCTACCGTTGGGAGATATTTTTCGTAGACCTAGCAACGAGCGATTCATTAAGAATATTATTAGTATATTTGTTCATAATTATTTATACTTTGTTTTAAAAATATTTCATTAATTTATAGTTTAATGTATTTAAATTTGTCTTAAACCATATTTTATATAATTTTTACTACAAGTCTGAGACCTGTTACAAAGGTCGCATTGGTATATGTATCACTCTCATCTATTTCTACCGCCAAATAGCAGTGTTCGTATTGCTGTGTTCCTATTTAAAGGGTGAGAGAGGCAGTGAAATTACTGGGTAAATGTGAACTTGCTAGTGATATCTTTGTGATGATGACTAGTGTCTATAGGCTGCGGTCACGTTTATCATCAAGCGTACCGTATGCTTGTTTGCCGACTTCATAATATACACAACACTAGTTGTCAATAGCCAAGGCACATAATAATATGTACTACCACTTATGTTCATGTATTTCTTACAGCTCAAGAAGTGTGCCACAAGTGTTCCAATGTGGATTCTTCTGTCAAGACTGGAGGAGAAGATGAAGCATGTGACTAAAGCGAGATCTGTTCTGGAGAAGGCGAGGTTAAGGAATCCCAAGAATCCAGAATTGTGGTAAATATTTATGTAACGCTGTAATCAAATCAGTATATAGTGTTTCCAAGTCAGTTGTAGCGTTTTTAGTCTTTTTTCATATTGCAGTGCAATGTTTATTCTTTAACCTACTACTTCGCGTGACGTCGTATGTACACGTATCTTTATTGGTTATGGACAATATTTTTGTAAATTTTCCTTAAAATCCTTTACATACAAAGAAATTAAGTATCTGTTTGTAATTCCAAATGAATAGGTTTTCACTAAATGCATATGAAAGTATATTAACTTTCATACAAAAATACATTATAAAATATACGCTGTGTGTTTGTTCTGGCTAATCTCTCAAATAGGGTTCCGCGAAGTAAAATATATATTCAGGTATTTGTACGTTTTTATAGAAAAGCAATCGTACGGCTTTTATTTTCCGACATTTCCCTTCTATCTCTGAGTTTTCTAATTCTAAGTAAATGTTAAGCATAAAGCCTCTTATTTGGAATATCCAACGCTCCAGAAGATATGTAAAGTGTGAAGTCACCAAACGTTTTAGTTAAATGTCAACTTTAACGCACAAGTTTTTAGGTACAACTTGTAGACCCAATCTACATATTATTTTATTGTTCCAGGTTAGAAAGTGTGCGCTTGGAACGTCGCAATGGTAGTGCGGATATAGCCAACGCCGTTATGGCTAAGGCCTTACAGGAATGCGGCAACGCCGGCCGACTGTGGGCCGAAGCAATCTTCATGGAGGCGCGCCCGCAGCGGAAGACCAAGAGCGTAAGTTTTAAATGGCTATAATAGACCGGAAGTCAAGTTGATGCAAAGCAATCACTATAATTTAATTTTGAATTCATTAAAACTGAATAAAAAAAAAATATTATGACGTCCCGATTGCGTAGACGGTAGTGATCTTGTGCGCCAAAGGTCGTGGATTCGATCCCGAACCAGGAAGAATATTTACATGATGGTATTTGTATTTGTTCAGTGTCTGGGTGTTAAATGTATGTATTTAAGTATTGTATTTGTGATTCCTCTGACTGAAGTCGGTAACACAATTGCTTTAAGCGACTTATATCGGAGTCAGGTCAATGTATGAGCTGTGTGAACCTATCTATACGAAGTTCGCTTTAACTTTATGGCTAACAATAAATATTGGCTGTGTGGTACCGTCAGAGTAGAACGTAAGAGGCGACAGATAGCAGTATATTCATCCCCAAACAGTGTAGCTCAAATGCAACAGAGCGGAGATGGGCAGCAGCATTCTCGTTGCGAAGCTACTATTTGTAATTGCCACCACGCTTGCCCAGCGCGGTAATTATGGGCAACATTCCCCCTTTCTTGAGGTGGCCTATATCCAGCAGTGGCCTTCCAATGAACGATAATATTTATTAATATTGCAATTTTGATTAACTAATACGTTCATTAAGCGGACCTGTTCTAGTCATTCTTCTGTTCTGCCCAATGTTTGATCGATGAATACTGCTACTCAGCGTAAATACCATTAGTACATTGCATTCTTTGGTTGTTTAAAAGGTTGACGCTCTCAAGAAGTGTGAACACGATGCAAACGTGCTGTTGGCGGTGTCGCAACTGTTCTGGACGGAGAGGAAGCTAAACAAATGCCGGGAGTGGTTCAACAGGACGGTGAGTACACCACATTTCTATGATGTAGGTTTGTTGGCACATAGTTGATTTATTACGGACGATAAATCAGTGAATACTCGATTGTACGCAACATAGGTTTGTTTAGCACTTACTAAGACTACTAAGTGTTTACCAAAAGTGTTTTTTTACCATGTCGACAAATAAGTCCGTTTGGTAGCAAGCTTCACTGCAGCCTCTGGACGTTCGTAATATAACAAGTCCCAACCTTGTGACTTGAGAATATTGTTACTAGACACCCAATATTTTAACTGTGTCTCTGACTTTTTAAAATCGGAACACAGCTATACCAACACTGCTGTACCAACGTGTCGGTAGAAATAAGTGAGAGTGAGGTACCAATGTAGACGACCTTTTGTATCAGCGTTTATAAAGGTTTCGGATGTAAAATTTGTTTTGGGATCATTCTCATATTAATATAACGAAGTCTTATTTAACATTCAAAATATTAAGATTGAATTATAACCTTCAACATTGAATTATATATGGCACATAAAGTATTCAAAACAATATTCATTTATTTTTATTTATTGCAACCTTCTTGTCTATATACTTAGAAGGAGAAGCTGACAGACTAACTGATATATCAACGCCGGATCTAAACTATAAGTGTTAGAAACTTGAATTTTTTGGATAGGAGAAGGGGATTCAGAAAGGATTTTTGAACACTAAGAGACCTAAGGGGGTAAAGCGGGTGTGTGAAGTTAGTTCAGCGTGAAAACTCTTTATCAATAGTCATGAAACATTTGTAAAATATTTTTCGAAAATCACCTTCTAAAACTGGGGTGTAAAGTTAGTATGAATGTTGTCTTATTTTCAAAAATTTTAAATAAAATGTTGTATTTGACTTATGATTTCCTAATCATGCTTATAGCCAATCCGTTTTTGTGAATTCAAATAATCGAACCTTCATTGCCAGATAGCTTACTACTTTTATTGTATTTATTATTCTCAAGTGAAACCGCGGATACCGTGAGGTACCGGTAGAGTAGAATAGTACCTGCTACTGCACCAGGTGTCGTAAGAGGCGACTTAGGTACCAGAACCGACAGATAGCGGTATATCCAACCGAAACAGCTGAATTTCAGAGGGAAATAGGTACTATTTACAGATTTTATAAGAGAAATCTTTGTCATACACTACTTACATAAAGTCTTAAAACAACTCAACATATACAAGTGCTTGCAATTTGAATTTTGCTCTCAAATAATTATAAAAACTTTAGCCTTGGCATGATATGCAAAATAAACAACACATTCATTTATATTACTCCAATTTAGTTCTAATGGAACCCAATCTAATATTACTTTTTCATAAAACAGATATAACAAGTGTAATTGAGAATATTGAAATGAATCGGCAACGAAGAGCAAAGGCAAACTGCTGAAGTACAAAAGATGTATTTTTTATGAAAAAAATAATGAATATGATGAAACACCAAGCCTTAGTGCATACTAATGTGCCGAACAGAGTTAAATTACATGAGAGAGGCGAGTGTTTCATACAAGCACTTGTGCACTTAACAGCTTACACAATATACTGAAAATACATTGAATATATGATTACATTCCATACATACTCTTTATAGACAATATTTAGCTTAAAATAGAATGGGAACGCGAAAAAAAATCACTGTACCAGATGTCGTCAGAGGCGACTAAGGTACCAGAACCGACAGATGACGGTTTAGCCAACCGAAATAGTGCAGCTGAAATGCACGAGGCGGGGATGGGCAGCAGCATCTGTAGCTAAAGCTGCGCTCTGCGATTGCCAGATACCCAGCGCGGCAATTATAGGCAAATATTCTCCTTTCTTGGAGAAGCCAAAGCTTCTTAAACCGCAGGTGCTGCTAGTAATCAATATATTTATTTGGGAATGGATGATCTTTCTTAACTTCCTGAAATATTAACCGAATTATTATATATAATTCAAATACCCGTATTTTTTATCTTTAAATTTATTTTAGTAATGATAATTATCGATTTATATACATGACAATATAATTTTTAATGTGTTTCAGATATTGATATACATTACATATATACATCACGCCTGTGTCCTATCGCAGTAGGCATATTTAAGAATCTCTACTTGCTACGATCTTGGCATACCTCTCTCGCTTCTTTTACTCACATTATTCCTTTCATACACGCTCGTTTATTCTGTTACTTCTGAACTGACCCTTTTTTAATGTCTCTATTACTTAATTAAGGCATTAGTCTTCGCCTAGGTCGTCTTACAACAATGCAAATATATATAACGAAAGATATTGACGAATAAAGAAACAGATAGAGTGCCAAAGTGGTGTCGACCGCTCGAAATCTTTTTACAGATGGTTAGCCGTTGAGCGTCCACTCACTTACTTAAGGCCTATTACATTTTAGATGCTAATTTAGCAGAAAATATGTATATATTATCACAAGATTTTAGGTCGAAATAAAATAAGGATATTCCCATTTTTTTATTTTTACCCACAATTGGCACGATGAACTGGCGTGGCGACGAACACAGAACGTAGCGTGGCTACTGTTGGATATACCGCCATCTGCCGTTTCCAGTACCTCTGTCGCTTCTTATTTTTCAAAAACCCATATATAGCTGTACTATTACGGTACTCTGCAGTACAGCACGGGATAATGCTTAATTACTGATTAATTACCAATATCTGATCTTACGTAAACGTAATAATTTAGGTACTTATTTTGTTTAGGCATCGAGTCAGGTATCTTAACAAAGCAAGGTTTTTACGTGAATAGATATAGAAACAGGAAAAACGTGCGCACGCTATGCTCACTATATGGGCCAAGAGGGTATGTGAAGACAATGGGGAGGGACAATTACATCTGGCGGCAAGGTGTTTTTTGTTAACTTTTAGGATCTCAGATATAAGAACCCGGTCATTGTTGCCGTCACTCGGATTTTTAATACTCAAATACCTTCAGCCCTTGGACAGAGAATGCCCCAAATATTAAATGCCAGAATACTGAATAATACCAAGACTATTTAATATTAAACAATAAGTTTTAACTAAGATCTGAGCATTGATGCCATACAAAATTACTCCAAGTATTTATTTTTAGGATTGAAATGAAATTGTAAAATCTAAATTGATGAAAGTGACATGCACTTCAGTTGCTTAGCATATGCTTTTTTTTATATTTTTTATATATTATACAAAAATGCCCATCAAACACGATTACCACCCATTGATTATTGTTCATTTGGATACGAAAAGCTCAACGTCCACGACAAATGACGGCTTTGTCATTTGTCGTGGACGTTGAGCTTTTCGTTCGCACATTCTCATTCTCATTCAAAGTCATTAATTCTACCACGTTATTGTACTGCGGATTGTCGCACAATGTCTTGTAATTCGAAAAAAATTAAAATTGTTTTGTATTTCATTATGTAAATGCGTTAATAACAAATGTAAAAATGAAAATGAGTAATTTTCTACCTACTTTCAATACATTTATTATACTTATTAGCTGGTTTTTCATGAGTAACATTCATTTTTGTTTCCTTTTATTATTAAAATATCTATCCTGGCTTTTACCATTACAAAAAACTATAAATTACTACAAATATTGTCATTAAAATGATTTTATATCTTGTACTCAATACACTCCCTTTACGAATAAGCGAATTCACACATTCACATAATCTATGCTCACTTATCTCTAGCGCGCGGTCTAATACGGAACACGCGTTCGACATGAGCTGTAATTTGATACATATTCACAAAAATACAGGTAAAAATCGACCCGGACCTTGGCGACGCGTGGGCCTACTTCTACAAATTCGAGCTACTCCACGGCAATGAGCAGCAACAAGAGGACGTGAAGACTCGATGCAAGGCGGCCGAGCCCCACCACGGGGAACAGTGGTGCAAGGTGTCAAAAGACATCGCTCACTGGTGCTTCAGCATTGAGCAAATACTGCTCTTAGTAGCGAAGAATCTGCCGGTACCTACGTAAGGTAACCTGCAGGTCGATTGTTGAGGGTCAAGGATGTTGCTGCGTCTTCATGTTATGTAATTTTGTATCGGTGAATAGTAAGAATTATTTATAAATCGACGAAAACCTTTAAGATTTAAATTATCGATTTAATTTGATAAGTGGAGATGGTAAAAATGCCGCTAAATAGAAATTGAAAGAAATAGGTCCACGAGTGACCAAACTTTTAAATCTGTTCTTACTTCAATAATCTATATATATAAATAAAACTGTCTGTGTATTTTTTTTTGTATGCTCTTCGTCTTTTTGTTATAACTGCCCACTGTCAATTAGGTGATATCATTATGGCCTTTACAGCCCAACATAAAAATATCTCATCAAAGAGGTCCATAAGAAGTATACTTTATTGTTGAATACCAACCTCATCGGATACTCTTCGGAGTTTCCAAATGTTGTCATTCTGCGTCTTGCAAGATTTCACCAAGCTTGGAGTACTATAATAATAATAATAGTAACATTGCATTAAAAAGCCTGTACTGGAAACTTACTAGGTTTGCGTTAAAATGATAATAGATATAGATATGATAATGATAATAGATATAGAAATAGAGAGTCAATATTACTAATACATTATTTTATATAATAAAAAACGGCACCTAACTGAAAATATGGCGATCTCGGTTAAAAAACAACAGACATATCTGTAGCACAATTGAACCCGGAATGAGTAGATTTTTCTAATATAATTTCCTTGTGACGTGACGTGAATAAAATAAATAGGTACTCAATGTGTCTTTGTTAGATTTTATAAGTAATAGTATTTTTATTAAATATTTTGTTATAGCATATCTATCAGTGAGTAATAGAAGTTTTTAATACACTTTACCAATTGATATGTTAGTAAGATTTTGCTTTAGTGTAAGTAATTAAGTATACTGTTAACATGTTCCTTTATTAACATTTGGACAATATACTCAGTGCACTTACAATTTGGATATTCTTGAATCTATTTACTGTAATGTTAGTCGTTATAGAAACCAAGTTTTTAAAATTCATGTGCTCAAGTATTTAAGCATATTACTATCTTATTTTGTGGGTTGAGCCCTAAAGTAAGTTTAAATAGTCAGAATCACAAATGTATGTTAAAATATAACTTTTTTCATATTAGAATGTCTGTTGTGTTCAGAATAAAACCACTTTTTTTTAAGTTTTAAAAAGTGTTCTAATTGTACACCCAAAAAATACCAAACCCATACACTGTTAAAACAGAGTTCATAGTTGGTGATGTAAATAAGACAACATTTTATTTAATTATAAGTTATAAATAAAATAAGTTACATATTGAAACGCATTCTTTTTTATATTCAATACAATTTTTTGCAACATCTTAAAGTTATCGACGCGATGCGAGCTTGTAAGATATCTGATTTATAAAAACAATTGCGTACGACACGATCGGTAAACACCTTTTATAAAAGTTCTATAAATACGTATATGCGCTCGAGTTGTGTGAGTTTGAATTATAACCGTGCGCTGGCGCTGCGCCAGCCGTAGGCGCGCATGCGCGGACTAAATAACTACACGGATTTTTCGCTTCTTTCTCTCCCTAAATTTGTAACGTGCCGGATCCTGGAGTGCGATGCTCAAACCGTAGTGGTATTTTGTAAAACGTAGTGCCAGTGATATATAGTGCTGAGAAACATGTCTCCCAAGTGCCCAGTGCCGCCATTGCAGGAAATAACTCTGTCTTTAGTTGCGAGACAGCTGATACACACCCTAACTAAAGTCACATCAGAAGAAGATATCTCTCTGCCTTTCGCCATGGTGTCGTCCTACTACGAAAGCATGGGAGCCACGAACGACATATTTCAAGATCTCATGAACTTAATCCTCAGCTCAGAATACCTGGATCCGTCTGTCAGATATTACACGATGCGGCTACTGCTCAAAGAAAATGTGAAGAGTCTAGCGACTGGCATGTTCCCGTGTCCGTATTACAGAAAAATCCTTGAGCTACTTATCAACCAAGGGCACCATTTGACAGCTCTCAATTTGAAAGGTGTCTGGGTGAAAGAGGAGCACTTGTCTCTTATGTATCATCTGATCAAGAATTTAAGCAACCTTACCGTATTAAATATCCCATATATTGCCAATGACGAAGTTCTGAAGTACATCGGTGAACACAATAAGGTTTTGAAGCTTCTTGATGTCTCAGGAGAGACCGATATCACAGAAATAGGTATTGACGCTATGCTAAGCGGAAATCCACAGCTGTCTCGGAGTTTAACAGTTGTAAACATTGGAATGTACGGCGAAGAGAACATCGACCATACAGACGTCGCGCTTTTAGTACGACGGTTGCCTAACCTTACTAATCTTGGTAGTTATTCTTTTGTAGGAAAAGCTATTTTCCACATCTACAATAATGATTGCCCCCCAAATTTCCAAACTAAATTGCAGTACCTTCACGATGTTCAGACTAACTTGCGAACAATGAAAGCTATAGTAGCCCTATGCCCGATGATAGAAACAGTATACTTAGAAGAACCTGACCAGGGAGCGCTGCAGTTAGTTAAGGAGCTGAGTCAAGTCAACAAAATTAAGCTTAACAAATTCCAGTGCCACGAGCTTCATCAGCTGTTAGACAAAATGGGACACAAGATCGTGACCTTAATGTTATCTGGTTCTTCAGGCTCCTTCAACTTCACCAGGATAGCGGAGACTTGTAGGAATTTGGAAAGCTTAGAATTTTTTCAAATACAAACTGCTACGCACGAGGAGGAAATACCTTTCACGAAATTGGAGCACATTGAGATCATACATGGGAACTTGTCGTCTTCATGTCTCAAATATCTTATGACGGGCAGTCCCAATCTCAAGAAACTGATCATCGGTGACGAAATTATGCTAGATGATAACGACATGTCACGGTATGTTTACTTTTTTGAATTACAAATATTATATTCTTAGTCTGAAAGAAAATTATTAAAAATATTTTTGTTGACAGAATATAGTATTTCCTATTCCTAAAATCAGTAACTGTTTTCCATATTTATTTACAAAAAATTTAATGTATCCATTTAGTATAACCTATATTTAGTATATCCTATATATAGTACTAAATGGATTTTTTTTAGTTTGTAAATATGACTGTTTTAAATTTTTCACACTGACATTTAATTTAAAAAAAGGTGCAATATTTACATATAAAATTCAAAATTAATCATAATTTTTACGAATATTCCAGCATGTTACGTCGTCACAAATTCCAGAACCTCGAAGGTATTTGGTTCCCTAACGCGCCACGGTTGACCTGCAGCACTGTAGAACTCCTCATGGAATACTGCCCCAAATTAACAAGCCTCGGCCAGCTGAGCGGATGGCAGTTCACTCCTGAGGAAATGATGATCATGCGCGCCATCATCGCGAGCATGAACGCCGACCTGGTATTGTCTCCTCTGGGTATCTTCCAGCAAGGGCACTAGTCGAAACCGAGAATTTATAGTCTTGCGCAAGATAAATCCTGCCTGAAACGCAATACATATGTCAAAGGACCATATCAAGCTATTTCTATAAAATCAAGCTGTTTTAAATATATTATTATCTGACTTTATACCTATGATGGAACGCTTCATGATATCTCAATTCTCTAATGAATTTAATAAATTCTTAATGCAGTCAATTGGATACATTCCTAATAATGTCCTAATTGTAAAAGCCTGAATTAAATCTATACTCTGCGCGATCTCTATCTTGAATAGTTTTTTGCCATCAAACACTGTTTTCACTTCCACCACAACTGATAATCATGCGCTTACGTACACACAGATCAGACAGACAGAGAGGCTACAGATCGACATATGCCACACAGTTCTTAATTGGTAGTGAATCCTACGAGTTAGACATAACATTCTAAATTGTCTGAGATTTTTTGACAAATGAAAAAGAAATTAAAATGTTTCAAGATTTACATTCTACTAATGAATATTGCTACAAATTAACCAAACACATTTTTCGTAGTCAATTACACTTTATTTTTTTTATAAATATTTACAAATATCGATTTTGTATGTATTACCTATGCAACATTCAATAGATTAATAAAACAATTATTAACTAATGACGTCTTTAAAACTGTGCCTACTTTTAATTATTCACAATATTGCACGCGGCACCATCCCCAAATCTAGGTCATAATCAATGCATCATACTTTTCTTGATAATGGTATGGAATAAGTTAGTCGTCTTAACCTTTGAAATAGTTACCCGTACTATCTAAAGAAAGTGCCTACGGACGTCAAAACTTCAATACATTAAATGAAAATAATTAACAGTAAAAATCAAATTAATTAACATTCACAATAAAACACGGAACTGTAAGATCACACAAAGTTTTTATTTGGACGCTTAACAAGCTTAATAATTTAGAAATTAAATGTTTCACATTTAACTTCAATAACAGCAACATAAAATTCGTTAAAAATTATTATATATTGACATAAAACATTAAAAACAATTGCAAGTAAAAAATTACTTGCGACATAATATACCTTATGAAGTATTTGGATAATAGCATTTTCACTGATTGGTAACTTAATGACAATAATCAGCTGTAAAAAATAAGCTTGATGTGATTGACACATTCTTGTATTAAAATAAGTTTGATGGAAACATGCATTGATGTTTAGTCCATTAAAATGTTACATATTTTAAGGACTTCTCTTGCGTTTTTTAGAGAACGCAATTTTATTTTTTTTATGTGTAGGGGGGTCAGTGTAAAGCTAAAAACAAGTTTGTGGGGTCGCAGCCCTTGTCCCACAGCCGCCATCTTAAAAATAAGGGGTTGCCATCTCTTAAACTATTTATTTGATAAAAAGAATTTAACAATTTTGCAAATTAAATTCTCTACAACTTTGGTCCAGTAATTTTTTGTCGTAGAACTCTAACTGAACATATTACACTGGTCAACAAAATTTAAACTTTCGTGCCACACGGACTTTTTTGATATTTTTTACTTTAATTGGTGATTGTATGAAAAAAAAAAGTTAAAAAAATTTGCTAGCCGAGGATTTTTTTCTATTGATTAATTTAAAATATTAAGAAAAAATACAGATCTCATAAATCAAACCTCTTTTTTTATAAATTACTTATTAAATCCGCTAACATATTTGGGCTCCATTTGCCCTGGTACCGCTTTTCCATACTAGAAATGTCCTGGTGGAACCTCTTGCCGTGCTCGTCATTAAAAGCCCCTAAATTGTCAGAAAAAAAATCCAGGTGGGAGTCTCAAAAATGGATCTTGAGTGACATGTTAATATGTCAATAAGAGCTCGCTAACCAACTCTCTGTAGCTGTCACTCTTGTGGTTGCCCAAAAAATTTGCAACA
The DNA here is from genome assembly GCA_020976665.1 of Heortia vitessoides. NCBI lineage: Eukaryota > Metazoa > Arthropoda > Insecta > Lepidoptera > Crambidae > Heortia > Heortia vitessoides. The sequence goes on from JACJUM010005601.1 coordinate 11,282,857, forward strand.
ACATTTTTAAATGCGCTCCATGCACATTTTTCTAAACCGCTTAATTTTTCTTCAAATGTTGACTCTTTTATTAACTCCCTGATTTAAGGGCCAACAAAAATACCCTCTTTTATTTTTGCATCACTTATTTAAGGGAATTTTTCTTTTAGGTACAAAAATCCACTCCCACTGCGATCCATTCCCTTCACAAAATTTTTTATTAGTCTTAATTTGATATGCAATGGTGGTAAAAGCACATTATTTGGCTCTACAAGGGGTAAATACTTTACATTTTTTTTGCCATAGTTCTTTCTCGGCTATCCCATTCACATAAAAAGCAGCAAAACTTTGTATAATCCAGCTGGAGTCCATGTAATAGTGCAACAACTTTAAGATCACCGCAAATTTTGAAGGAATGTGTACTGTAATTTATTTTTTCAAGTAAAAGTTTCATATTTTCATAGGTTTCTTTCATATTTGAAGCATGGGCCACAGGTACAGACGGAAGCATATTTCCATTATGCAATGAAACTGCTTTTAGACTTGCCTTCGAAAAATCAATGAATAAACGCCACTGAGAGAGTTCAAAATCTATGTCCAATATTTTCATAATCTCATTTATGTTATTGCAAAACACCAAATCTCCATCCTGAGAAAAATACGTTCTGAAGTGTTGATCACGGTTTCGAAAATAGCTAACTTTTGTATTATGATGTAGCAAATTCCATTCTTTTAGACGAGATTCTAATAGTTCCGACTGCTTTTTTGACAAATTGAAATCCCTAACCAAATCATTTAGGTCTCATTGAGTTATCAAATGTGGCTCCTTTTCAATTTCTTCAAACTCAAAGTCATCATCCTCATCAACACATAGAATTGAAGTAGACGGTTGTGAACGGTCGTTCTCAACAGACGTTGTTGCAACCGGTATTAGTTCTGGCATTTTATTACAATGAGAGACTGGTCTTATAGCAGAAGATACGTTAGGGTAGATAACTGTGTCTTTTTCTTGTATTTTATACCCTTTATGTGAGTGAGACAAAAATAGCAATCCGAAACGTGATCTTGCTGTTCAGTCCATATCATGGGTACAGCAAACGGCATAGCTCGTACACCTTTATTCCAGTCGGTTAAATTTGTCACACACGTTATGCAACAGACATGAGGGGCCCAGAATTTGTCTTGATGGGCGACAGAAAGACCAAATCATTGGTGATAACACTCCAGCACAAGATTCGTAAAATTTCGTGGTTGTTTTTTGGATGAAGTTCTCTTAATAAAATATTCAAATTCAACTATAGATATCAAAGTGTTCATGAACTTGTGAGCGTTTTTGTTATTTTACCGCCGTAGTACTAGTTATGAGTATTACCGTATCACAAAAAATATGAGGCTAACTGACAGATGACAACTGTGATTTAATGATGAGAGTAGACTGATAAAACAAAAATAACTATCAAAGTTTGTGTGGCAAAATCGTTGTTGACCAGTGTATGTATTATTAGTACACTCGTATGATTTAGGTATAGTTAAGAGTACTGAAAAATAGTACACACTTCGGCGCTGTAAAACCTTAGCTATTGACTTTATGAAAAAATTATGTGTATAAAAGTTGTTCCTCATCTACAAAAATGGTCGGATATCATTTTGTCGTAAAAATTATAAAAATAAAGTTACATCGAAAGATTTTTTTTTCTCTCGAATTTCTGAAGATTTTCGCTTATTTTTATATACAGTTTTACTTACAACTTTTTATATACAGTTCTACGACATAAAATTACTGGACCAAAGTTGTAGAGAATTTAATTTGCAACAAGAAATGTTAACAATTTTTTTTAAATCAAATAAATAGTTTAAGATATATACCGTAAAAAACCAATTCAACCTCTATTTTCAAGATGGCGGCCGTGGGACAAGGGTTGCGACCCCACAAACTTGTTTTTAGCTTTACACGGACCCCCCACACATCAAAAAAATTAAATTGCGTCGAAAATAAGAATTGAGCCGGTTGAAGTACGGTGGGCAACAGAACTTCTGAACCACCTGTCAGTGCGTAGTTGACCTTCCTAGATATAAAAATTTTATTTTTATTCAGGCTTAGATTGTTCTGTTGGATTGGGCGCTGTTTCATTTTTCTCTTCTTTTTTTTGCGTTGTACCAGATTTGCTCATTTTATTTTTATCCATCTTACACTCGTCCGCGCATTTTGTAGTAATGATGCTTCTGCAAAGTATCAAAATCATGTATCAAATTCTAATAAGACAAACAGTCACCAGTAAACATTTTCAAAAGTAAATTTAACATACCTCACAAGGTTTTCTCCGACATTGAATCTGTCCGTCACTTCTATAATTATATCGCTTATTATTTTTGGATCTAAGCACATTTTAGCTGGTTTGTTTTGGAAAGCAGGAGACCGTTTCCCCGTCAAAGAATGAGTGGCGAGTATTCTGTAAACAACATACATTAATTCAATAGGTGAAATATAATGACTAATCTTGTGAGAAAAATTACAAATTTTAAAATATAAACTTACTCTCTGGGAAATGCAGCCACTAAAAGAGTTCTGGTTGCGATTGTGTAAGATGTCCACTTCACTTTTCTAAACTTATCCCTCGGAATCAGAGTTTTGCCGCTCCCAATTGGCACCTACAATTAATCAAATTATGTTGTAATAAGTAAATATTAGATTAATAATAAATCATATATGCAATGCCGATCATATATAAAACATTTAATTACCATTTCACTGTCATTATCATGATTATTCTGTGTATTTTCAGTAGCCACTGAAGCAATGTTAAACTTATTTGAAATCAATACACCGTCGTCAGAGCGATTGGACTCAATGCTGCGGCTTCGATTATTTTCTGGCATATCTGCTTTTTGCACACTGATGTTTGCATCAAGAGGGCTCAGTGGTTCCGGTTCTTTGTCAAGCGTTTCATCTATTTCCATGCCTGGTACACTTTTCATCAATCCGAGTATCCGACCTAATTCAAGGTCGATGTGATTTATATCACGCTTAGCAACCAACAGCATTTCCAGTTTTTGCGTCTCTTTCTTCTTAGCAGAATCTAGGTTATCATCATGGTTTCCTGCAATGCGTGCCTTCATTATGCGTTCTTTTAATTTTTTTAAAATAAAGCTCTTTTGCATAAATTTCCTCTTATTTATTTGTTTTGCTAGAACTTTCTTGGTAATTATTTTATTACCAGATTTTTTGCTTAAATTTTTACTTACGACCTGTAAGTTTACCACGGATTATTTTAAAGCCATTCTTATAGTGTAGAGAAGAATATATTTTACTTTCTTCTGGATGTATGGAATAACTGTTCTTCCATCCATCTGTCTAATTCTTCATATTCAGTGAGTTTATAGAATGATCTAAACAAAAGCTATATAACCAATAGATCATATATTCATCATTACTAAAATATCCATTCATCCATATCCTTACTAGCTAGCATGATCTTAATACTTATAACCTCATTGGTCTAATACCTCATCGGAGCCGGAACTGTTGTCATCGCTCGGCTTCCAGGACACGTCACTCGTGGAGAAGTCACTATCTTCATCCGGCGGAGTGCTCGGTCTAGCTTTTTCGTGGTCTGCGGCCATTCGATCCAACACAGAGCGTTGACCTGAAAGCACGGAATGCAATTTTCGGAAACTAGCATCTTAGTTATACTATTTCTATTTGATAAAAAAATAATAAAATACACCCCCCCAAAAATATTTTTTATTCGCTTCGCTTATGATATCGTTTATAAGGTTTATTAGTTTTATTAAGTACTTATTTTGTGAGAACAAACTTTTGAAATTTAAAAGGATTTTTAAAAAAGCTCAAGAAAAGGTTTATACGTTGAAAGTAGATGACTCACTATTTAATAAATTCTTAAAATGAAAAACAAATAATTATTATAAGTTTCTTATTCTAAAAACAACCATATAAACAAGTTTCTAATAAGTCGCGAAAAAGAGGATATGATTCTGACTTAAACTTACGATTTAACGTTACGGTTACGAAATTATTTTTATATTAGGGTTACTAATATCAATTCAATTAGGATAACGGAGTACAAAGAGGTGACAACAAAGACTTTCTATCTAATAAATCAAATAAGAGTGCTTTGATAAGTAAATAACAGCTGCACTCCAAACTATCGTAAGTAGAAGCAACGATAATGCAGTAAATGCACCAGCTTGGGCGCACATGGGTTTTTCAAAATAGACGCGCAACTAACAATTACCACGGGTAACCAAGAGCACCCTTCATGAACATGCGTCGTGCGATACCTTTTTGTTGGCCTTCTGAATTCAGTTTCAACCAGCTTTCTCTTTTATTACAAATCGCACGCCAAATTGTCTATTTGCAAATCTATTGCGTGTAAAATAATCTAAATGTTATATGAATCACAAAGAAGATAATAATTTAATGTTAGTTGTAAATAATAAAATCCGATATCAATAAGTTTCTGGTAGTTCCAATAAAATGGTGTTTAAGTCTAAATTTAAAATTGATACAGTTTATAAAAGTAGATGTGGGAACTATATTATCTCTAATAACCCTGCTGTATGTAATTAAAGTTATTGAAAATTATACTATTATACGTTATATTATAAAAAACCTTTATCATATCTAGTGCATATTATAAAATCATATTAGAGGAACTCATTACAAAATTAATACATATTTAATTTTCTAAAAGAATTATGCATTTCATATAAGAGACATGTGCGACCCAAAGGCCCCCAGAATGCACACCCAGCGAGATCCTCTGCATTAGAAAAGCCCCGGAGCGGTTGTCCCCGGTCCACTAAACGCCTCCCTAATTCTTTGATAAAGCAGTTCGATGTTTTATTTCATACACCAGATGTTTCAAAAGCAACTGGCAAGAAAAAATAATTAGCTGCCAATAAACTGTATTTGTCTTTTTTAAATCTGGCAGCCGTTTCCGCTGCAGCACCAGATTTGGCCGCAGTTGAGGTCACATGCGAGAAACTAAAGGTACAAACACATTCAAAATCCCATAAAACGCAACGACCCCTCTCCCACGGTATCAACTATTATACGAATATGTTAATGACAATTGTGTTTCCTTATATCAATTAAGATTTAAAAACCATAAATTATGTGAATACAAAATTTTAAACAAAGCAGAATATTAGTAGACAAACAGAGTCACTTACTTGACTTAGCAATGAGCGTCGCCAGCTGCATCTCCCCCCGCTTGCGGATCATCACCAAGCTGTCTTCCACCAGTGAAGTATTTTCCTTATTCTGTATACATTTTAAATTCACCACACCCCAGACACCATTGCCCCATTCGACTAGCAACCAATTCTGTTCGTTGGATTTAGTTGTTGTATCCGCCATGGCTGTACGACAAGCACTGCCGCTGTCACTGGAAACGCTACTCAGGTAAATATTTTATTACTCACCCTAACTGTATTACATCCTACGCCCCAAGCCGAACAATAAGCTTTTCGCCAATCGCCCGGGCGCATACAATAAATGCATTTTTTGCAACGTTTCGTAGTAAGTTTCTAAGCGGAGATTGTCCTTTTGTGTGCGCACCGAACGCCTTTGTCTATGCTCTTGGAACTATAAAATCTTTAGGACTATAGTGTATTGTTAAAAATTTTTAAAAAATTATGCCTTGGCCCTTCATATTGGTACTAAAACTTGCAACAAAAACCAATAAATACCCTTTTAGGTAAGTTGTATGAATACTTATCAATTATTAGATATTAAATATCAGCCGTCGGAGTTACATTCATCTACAATATTAGAATCTAACTAAAAATCGCAGTTATGACAAAATACCATCTGATATCTATCTAGTTTAAATAAGGTTGTATTAGAAGATTTAACAAGCCTAGGCTAATCAATTCTCAGATGAACTCAAAATAATATTGCGATGAAACGAATAGCCTATTACGTACGTATTCTACATTTTATTTTAATATATTTTAAAATGTTCGTATCCATTTGATATATAATTGGTGTTTTTCTAGCTCGGAAATAATATCGCTTTATGCAAAGAAAAAATGTTTGAAATTGAAACAATAAATATTCGCGCCAAAAATGGCCAAAACGACAGCCGCCATTATTAGCCGCTAGTGCTGTGCATTGAACTTTATATTTTTCGAAACTTAATAATAAGTTTTCAATTAACGTATCGTTGATGTATAATGCCAAATTGTAACACAACTTAGCCGTAAGGTACCGGCAAAGCAGAATAGTACCTACTTCCCCCTGTGCCAGTTGTCGTAAAAGGCGACTAAGGTAGCAGAACAGACAGATGGCGGTATATCCATCCGTAGCAGTGCAGCACAACTGCACAGGACGGGACGGGCAGCAGCATCCCCGTCGCAAAAGCAGCGCTCTGCGATTGCCAATACGCTTGTTTTCGCTGCATACAAAGTTAATACAAAGTTTCAATCAAATCTGTCCGTCTAAAGTGGATTATAATCGTCTTCAAATGAGTCGGTTTTAAATATACCTACATACATGTAACTGAAGCCAATAAAAAACCGTGTAATAAAAGTTTACCTTAACTAGCTGACATAATACCATACTGCAGTATCAACGATGATAAAGCAAATGCATTTTACATAATCTTCACGAGAAGATGGCGGTAATGAAAGTTAAATAATTTAAATTAAATGACCGTGGATTACTATACAATGTTACGCCAACGTCACCTTACGTTTTGGCCTTTTACCTGTTTTCTTAATTATCCTGCTCTAGGTTGTACTCCTTGTGTATATTTAGTTAACTGAAAATGAGACACTACCTGCGAGGGTCGCAGTGACTAGCTCTCCGAGAATAATTGTGTGGAAAGGAACTTTCTTTTGGAGATATATGTATCTAAAAAACTTACCTAGATTGAGTATACTCATTTTTCTAAGGATTTTAACCTTCAACGTGATTCATTCGCATTCACATTCCAAAGTATCGCATTTATAACTATTGTATTATATATTTACTAAGTATTGTATAAGTATATATATACTTATAAGAAAATGGGATTAAGAAGATATATGTTATATTTAATTACGCCATAATATATAAACGGATCTGGATGAAATTTATATACATATGTTTTTTTTCTTTTTTTTTCGGACGAACCTATTGCTGTACTACTCAGACGTCAATTCTAGCGCCACCGAAAAAAAGAGGGCGGGGTCTCTCGTAGATGAGAGGTCCGATGCCCGTTTTCACCGTGCCTACCCCGCGACCTCGGATGATGGAATGCTCGCGAGATCGGAGCGGGACCGACGGCGATCGCCCGAGGACAGCTCTATTGGCTCGACCTAGGTTCGGGTCGCCATCGTTGGGGGTGAATTTAATTATGAAAATTAGCAAAAGAGGACGGACAGAGTGAGCCCGACAGCCCTAAGGCACGCGACTGCACGCGTTCGCCGGCGAACGCGGTGTACTGTTCTCTTATACGAAAGCATGTGGAGTGTTACTGATTATGTTGTGCCAGTGAGAGGGCGGGGAAGAGTTGCGATTTTGATGGGTTTTAATAAGAGACGGGACCGCGTGAGCAAATACGGGGCTCGCGTACCCAAGTTGGTCGTACGGCGCTCCGCGCCTTTATCGCAGTATCACGCGCCGCCGATTAATATCGGCGGGTCATTGGGTTGCGGTGGAAAACATTTTTCGCTTCCACCCGCATTTTTCTTAACATTTCTTGCGAATGTTTGTTTCTTTGTTTAGGTATCTTTTTAATATATTCCTTCTTCGTGGTTTCTTCGTTTTTATACAATATGCAGGTTTTTGGCGATGGCTTCGTGGGAGGTTTTGGTTTTTGATGGACCCACCGCTCTTGGCTAGGGTCATCCAGGTCCTGTTAGGGTTGTCCACATCAGGGAGTCGATGTATATATCGGTGGCCTTCAGGGGGTTGCGGTCTCGGGCTTATGCCCGTTATCTGAGCCCGCTGGAATTCCAGTAAATTATCCCTAGCGTCTTATATTGCGCCATTGGTTTGCAGCAGCTGCGCTTCTCCGCCGAGGATAATTGGTACGGCGTTTTCACCGGACCTAATGGCCCCGAGTACGTCCTGTAGGACGCAGATGGCTCGCTCAGTGTCCATGAGCCGGCTCTGAGTTGAGCGCGGCATTGGCTTCGCCTTCGGCTCCTGCTGCGGCGCTGGGGCGGCGACTGCCTTTTTGGTGGGGTATTGATTCGCAGGGGCTCCCCTCCTTCTTATGCCCTTGTGTTTCCGACGGGGGATTTGCACCTCGTCGTTGGACTCAGCCATTAGGTGCGGTGTTGTTGGTTGTGCTGGTACGCTGCCACTGCGTACCGAAAGCCGCCCGGCCAGCGCTGTTGTGCCGGCCCTTTTTATCTTGGCTTCCTGCTGGAAGACCGGGCAGCCCACCGAGTTTGCCGGGTTCGGGCCCCCGCAGTTCCCGCATTTAAAGGGCTCCTCGCGTGGGCGGGGGCAATCACTGGCGGCATATGCTTCCCCGCATCTCACACACGCTAGTTGTCTGTGGCAGCCATGTGAGGAGTGCCGGAATCGTAGGCACCTGTGGTATTGGGCAGGCCCTTTCTTTCCTCGCCAGGCCTCGATCTTCACCCCGGGCATGCACAGAAGCTCAGTGATTTCGTAGATCGCGGGGATGAGTTCTGATGTGCGCTGCGTTTGGGCGAAGTAGATGTAGCCCGGCCTGCCTTGTCGTGCGCGTATCTGACGCACAAACTCGGGTATGAAGCCCAGGGATCGGAGTTCCTCTTCCATCTCACCTGGTTCAGTTTCCAGTGGGAGGCCTCTTATTCAAAACTTAGCGCTCTTCTCTGCGGGCAGGGAGTAACTGAATCAAGAGAGGTTCTCCTCCTTCTCTAGGTTCGAGAGGTACCTCTGTACCACCTAGTATTCCGCCTCCGCGGTTGGTGTGAACCGCACTCCCTTGCCAAACGGTCTGGCATTTGGAGCGTGTCCCAGAGCCTGCTTCAACGCCTTAAAGTGGCGAGCCCAATCGGGCATTTTCTCCACTACAAGAGGCGGGTATCTGGGCCGCTTGGTTCCGGCGTCGGTCTTGGGTTAGGGGTCGGTGCTGGCGCTGGTGCTTGCGGCAACATTGGCATCCGCCTTGGCTTTCGCTCCGACGGCGTTGGGTTAAGGTTGGGTTGGTCTGGACGGCTTCTTCACCACCACGTCGCTGATGATTTGGACCTTCCGCATAGCTGTGCTAGTTGCGGCCCTCTTGTCGGTCGTGGTGGGGATCCTTGTTTGGAACGCCGCGGATGCCACTGTTGCGTAAAAGCGGGCGGCGATGTTCCTGGGCGCGGCTGCTGGTGATGGTTGGGGCGCTGCTGGTCTGGGCGCCGGTATGGGAGTGGGTGCGCGCGGTATGAACGCAGCACGGAGGGAAGGGGCGGGTGCGGATGCTTGAGGCTTGAAAGGGGGGCGGGTTGCAATGTATCCCGCCACATCTTCAAATTGCGGGTATACCGCCGCACGCAGCTTATCCAGGGCCAGCACTTGGATGTCGCTGTCCTCTTTCTCTCTGGTGTGGCGAGACCCTCCTTCGCTTCCGAGGGTCGCGTTAGGGTTTCGGTTGAGGCTTGACTCCAAACTCCCTCAGAAATTCGGCCGCCGCGAGCAGTTGGGGGAAAGAGACGTAGCTTCCCCGTGTCCCGGGTCTTGATTAGCTTCTTGGGTGTCGGTGTCAGTGGTGGCATGGGTGGGCGTTCCGTCTCCACTCTGCCGCTGGCGCTTCGTGAGCGGCGCGCTGCTTCCGTGGGTGAAGTCACTTGCACCATCTTCTTGGGCCTGTCCTCTTCGGGGTCGCCGGTCATGGGGCGCTTCACTTCGCGTAGAGGGGGGACGTAGAGCGGGATGTTGGCGGCGATCTCGAACAGGGTCTCGCCGATCCCCAGCTTCTCATTGGAGATGCCAAGTTCGTATTCTTGAAGGCGGCAGTAGGTAGCCATCCATCGAAGTAGTCCGTCCGACGACAGGTAGCGGGAAGCCTGCATCTTCTGGACCAGGATCATGTCCCGGTACCAGGCGCTTCCTGGCGATAGTGGTCCCTTAAGAGAGATGGTGGGTGCATCTTGGTTGAGTAGTGTTCTATACCCACTTGGCGGGTTTGAGTCTGTCAAACACGGCGAAGGGGGTACGGAAGGCGCCGGCGGGGGGTCGCCCTGGCAATAAAAATCGGCCCCGACATGAGGTAGATCAATTATTGCAGGACTATCCGCAGCCCGCGCCGGCCGCGCGCCCTCCGACGAGGACGGCTGACATGTTGTCTTGCTCTCTTTTTTGGTGTCCATAACTATTTTTGTCCGAGGGTACTTGGACAAAAAATAGTTACGGAATGTTCTAGGCTTCGTACGTGGCGGCTCGCTGCGCACTCCTGACGCAAAATAACCCTGGCCAATCTAGGATTCTGCGCCGGTCCGATCAGTGGCACTAGTACCACTAACTTTTCCGGGTGCTATTCCACCGCCTTTTCAACAAAAGGGGTGGAATTCGCTGCTTGATGTGTGTTGGGTCTGCGTGGCTTCTTCGGTTTAGGGAGTCGGGTGCGTTTGAGAATCGAACTGTCGTTAACCTCGCGTACGTTATCACCGAACGGATACAGGCCTTGTAGATAGTCCTCTTGTGGCGGAGGGACATCTTACTTGTACGGCCGATGTAACAATTGAGTCTACCTAATATGTAGGAGGCCTTATTCTTGACTATTATGACGCGAGGTCCGATATACATATGTACATACATAGGCGACTTTTATTCAGAAAATATATAGGTAGTAGGTACAGCTCCTATGGGTTGATATAAGTACATCTACTATCCCAATTTTGTTTTTTTTTCAGAGAAAAATGTCGACATACATGTTGACTGTCACTCACGTACCTATACATTTCAAAATTAAGTAAGTACACACACAGTCACACCAATGTAGATGAAACTCGAGATCTGCTCGGTAGAGAATTCTTTAAAGTTGTTAGTTCTTATATTTAATACAATACCAAGATCTTAGATAGAATCTGCAAGAATACACGAGTCGCGGGTTCACGACTATTTATTCCGAGTTTAGTAGTTGTCCATCACATTTTGTAAAAATATGGTAATTGTAAAAAAATACAATAATAAAAATAAAGAAGACGGGTTTTCCTACCTGCTTTACAAAACTACCGCACGTTGTAGTTGTGGATGCGCAGCCATAGGCTGCGACTGCGGCGCTCCCAAGTTGGTCGTCGACGCGCAGCCTTAGGCTGCGCGGAGGCGACTGCGGCGCTCGGCGCCTTTATCGCAGTATCAAACGCCGCCGATTAATATCGGTGGGTCATTTTTCTTAACATTCCTTACGAATGTTTATTTTTGTTTTGGTAGGTTTCTTTAGATTTTGCGGCGGGAAACATTTTCGCTTCCACCCGCTTTTTCCTAACATTTCTTGCGAATGTTTGTGTCTGTGTAGGTGTAGGTGTCTTGAAATACGAGATGCGTAATACATTTACATTTTTGTATTGATGTATTTGTTACGCACTGGCAGCTTACCAGCGCAACCAACAACACCGCACCTAATGGCTGAGTCCAACGACGGGGTGAAAATCCCCCGTCGGAAACGCAAGGGTACGAACAAGAGGGGAATCCCTGCGAAGAAAGACCCCAATAAGAAGGCAGTCGCCGTCCCAGCGCCGCAGCAAGAACCGAAGGCGAAGCCAAAGCCGCGCTCAACTCAGAGCCGGCTCATGGACACCGAGCGTGCCATCTGCATCCTACAGGACGTACTCAGGGCCATTAGGTCCGGCGAGAACGCCGTACCAATTATCCTGGGCGGAGTAGCACATTCATTGAAATGCCAACGGGCTCTTGGGGGGGGGGGGGGGGGTGGGGGGCCCCGGGGGGGGGGCGGGGGGCGGGGGGGGGGAGACGTAGCTTCCCCGTGTCCCGGGTCTTGATTGGCTTCTTGGGTGGCCTCGTCGATTGTGGCCTCGTCGGCGTTGAGGGCCTCGTCGATCTCCAGCTCCTCGTGCGTGATGCCCAATTCATACTCCCGAAGACGGCAGTATGTGGCCATCCATCGTAGTAGTCCGTCTGACTGGTAGCGGGAAGCCTGCATCCTCTGGACCAGGATCATGTCCCGGTGCCAGGCGCTTCCCGGCGATAGTGGTGTCCTATACCCACTTGGCAGGTTTGAGTCAGAGTCTGAACTCGGCGAATTTTAAATTTAACATAGCTGCATTCCCATGATGGCGGACCAATTATTTTTACATAATATGGGTATCAAATTAAACGATTTGCTAAGAATCATTCGAAAAATAACCTGATGTCACTTTAAATGGGCTACGGCGGACTTCAATCGATTGATTTTGTAATTTTGTATACACGTTAAGTCTTTAAGACAATGCATGGTTAACTGTGTGTCGTCATTCTGACGCCAAGACGGAGAACATTCTTTCCTACAATATCTAATCGGTACATCAATATGATGGAGTTTTTGGGGCTTCCTATAATATAAATATATCAAATGGGACTATCTGAGAATACGAATGCGAGTTAAAAAAACACAAAAGTAAAATACCTTTTTTTTTAACATGTTTTTATTTTGTGCGTGTTTTGCTACGCGCGCTACTAAATAACTTACTTTAAAATGCCTATATATACTTTAAACTACTGTTAACTTATAACTTCATTTCACAATCAAATACTTTTTTTATTATTTTAAAGCTTGTCGCGAGTTTTATTTGTGTAGATCAGTAGTTCCCAAACTTATTTTTCTCGTGGACCACTTTCAAATGTTACTAGTTTCGATGGACCCCCTGCTGCTACATTTCTACCACATTCTTAAAGTCGCCAAAAAATGAAAAAGTTTCGCTTCTGAGTTCTGTCCCTATATTCCGATAGGTAAAATAAAAACGAAAAATGGTACATTTTATAACACTTTATTAATTAAAAGAATAGAATTGCAAGAAAAAATTAAAAAGGTAAGTCACAATTTTAATTAATGGGAAGGATGTATTTGGTGGAGTGTCAGCAAACGATCAATGTTTGGCTTTATTTTTGTGAGCAATAACCGCAAATCCCCCCGCTCTGTGATGTTTAATTTGCTCCTTTTTTTTGTTAAGAGATTTGTAACGGCACTAAAACTCCTTTCTACAAGGTATGACGAGGGAAAAGCTATTAAAAATTTCCTTGCGATTTCCCACAGTCCAGGATATTTTTCGGGTATTTCTGCTTGCAGCCAAAGTGTTTGGTAGCCTTTTCTAAATTTCACCTTCAGCTCCTCATTGGTGCTTAGCTCGAGCAGCTCCTCTTGTAATACAACATTGGCCACTTCCGTTTCATCAAATGGATTTATGATCCATGGTGGTATATCCATTGTCAGCATATCTTCAAACCTGGTCTTGAAGTCAACATGCAGGGCACTTAAATGTTGACTGTAGGTATGGATATCCTCATCAATACATTCTACCTGTGACAAGTTTGGAAATTGAGAGAATTCGCGCCGACTAATGTTTTGCTTCATTAATTTCAATTTCCCAAGAAAAGCCGAAATTATCCCCTTTGTTTTTATTAAATTCAGGCTGTCCCCTTGTAACTGCAAGTTAATATCATTAAATTTTTTAAACAAATCTGTCAAATACGCAATGTCTGTTTTGAATTTGATCAAGTTTTCTTTTAAATCTGGATCTCTGCTTTCTAGGAACTCTAATACGGAATCGAAAACAGAGTAAAATCTCGTTAAGCATGCGCCTTTCGACAACCAGCGTACTTCAGTATGTAAGAGCAGTCGTTGGAAGTCTTCATCATTTTCGTCGCACAATTGAGCAAATAAACGCGTATTCAATGCATTGCTTCTGATTTTGTTGACAGCTTTTATTACAAAATGAAGAGATTGGTTCAACCTGTCACTTAAATGTTTTGCCACAAGATGTTGGCGGTGGATTACGCAATGAATAGCTGTAAGCCCTGGTATAATTCTTTTGAGATGAGTTATAAACCCACGATATCGCCCGACCATTGCAGGAGCTCGGTCTGTTGCCACTGAAATAATGTTTGTAAATGGAATCGATTTTTCCGTAAAAAAATTGCTCAGTACATTAAATACTGATTCGCCTTTAGTGTCAGTCTCCAAAGTTCTGGCAAATAGCAATTCTTCGTGAATTTCTTCCTCCATAATATATCGGACATATGTCAATAATAATGCTTCATTACCGGGTAACGTTGACTCGTCCAGTTGTATAGAAAAATGAGTTTTTTTGCAGATGATTGCACAAAAAACATTCGATATTAGAGCTCATTTCATCAATGCGTCTTTGTACAGTATTGTTACTTAATGGTAATTCTTTTTAGTACGTCAAATGGAGATTTGTGCAAAACAGTTTTTAAGACTTCTTCAACAGCGGGTAAAATTAATTGTTCTCCAATAGTGTGCGGTTTTCCACATTTTGCTATAAGTAATGAGATATTGTAAGATGCCCGCAAGCCATCATCGTTACTTTGAGATGTTGAAGCGAACATACTGTGCATGGTGGGTCTCTTTTCATATTTTTCCTTCAATGTTTGAAAATATTTTTAATCTTTACCTATTTTATCAGTATGACACCTTTTTAGATGATCTTCGAGCTTTGATAGTTTCATAGAGTCATTGCTCAAAACTTTGTTGCATAATAGACACATGGGCAATTGTTTGCCTGCCTCTGATGGAACAAAACCATATTTCAAATAATCGACACTATATTGTCGACATTTTTTCTTTGCTGTAGCCATGTTTCGTGTCAGTTAACTTACCTGAAAAAAAAAATGTTTTTGTAACCAAGTTTTTTTCTGAATATAGGTATCACACCGCAGCCTTTGTCAGCACGCGGGAATAGAATTACGGTTTGTGAAGGGACCAACTAATAAACCGCTAAGACAAATACAGACGTATCAATTTTAAAGTAGGTACTTTAAAATTGATACGTCTGTATTTGTTAAAAATTAGTGGTAAATTAGGTAATTTACCACTAATTTTTAATACATACTACAAATAAAAAACTCAGTATCGAATGCTGATCAAATTTGTGTAGGAAAAAATAAAAGTCGAAATCCCAAAATTGTCCATAAAAACCATAACTAACATCAAATCAATGAGTTCACGCTTAATTGCTCTGCAATATTGCTTATTCGGCCTTTTTAGAGAGGCAGTGCTTCTCTCGTGAAAAAACAATTGAATAAAACGTGCTGTGTTTGTCTTCAAATCGAAAGAGGACAATTAAAATATCCGTAAGTTACTAAGTCACCTATCTATACAAGCAGTTGTGATCAACTGACTAGTACACGTAAACAAAATACTTAATTACTATAACAAAAAAAAGGTAAGTACTTACTTTTCTTCGGCACTAGCAATCACTGATATAAATTTTCTCACACCTTTTTTTCGAAATTCCGGAAACAAATGAATGAGTTTGCCTTTGGCATCAAGTATTTATAGTGGTGATCAAATTCATGTCTGAACAAGTTTAAGCATTGTCGGGCGGACAGCGCTTTGCAAGTCTGTACACGAAATTGTACGTAAAATCATACGCAAGTTTAGACAAGTAACAGTCGCTTGCCTTATTAAAATATTATCTGCTTAGTTAGGTACTTAAAATAATGTAGGTAGGCCCTTATAAAAACTATGCTTGCTCTTTACTATTGACGGCCACTTTGGTTCAGTGGTAGTGGACGCTGCCTCTGAACCAAGAGGTCGCGGGTTCGAATCCCGCGGGGAACAAACATTTGTGTGCATGAACATGTTTGTTTGTATCTGTCCAGGTGTTTTCTATATACAGGGTGTATCGTAAATCGTTTAAAACCTCTTGGCCACGTGGTCTATAGGTCACCCTGAACAATGTTTGTTCTACGATTTATCCAATACAGACATTAAATATTTCGACTTCCCATACAAACCTCGATCAGCTGTTTGGTCATTTTGTATGGGAAGTCGAAAAATTTAATGTCTAGATTGGATAAGTCGTAGTGAGCGGAGTAAGCGGTGAGGTCGAACATGACTCGGGCACGAGCCCGAGACCGCAACCCCCTGAAGGGCAACGATAAACTGTTGTTCACCGCAACCCAATGACCCGCCGATATTAATCGGCGGCGTTTGATACTGCGACAAAGGCGCAGAGCGCCGTAGTCGCCTCCGCGCAGCCTACGGCTGCGCGTCGACGACCAACTTGTTCGCTCTTATACTTGAATCAATCAATGAAAGTTGGTAAAAGGTCATGACATGATTTATCATTATCAATAAAAGTAGTAAAGTAGTTTATACTTCCTCGCAGTAATTATAGGTTGTAAAATAAAGAAATATCTCAATGAGAGTGATAAAAACAAGAAAAAAGATTTAAAAATTATTATACCAAATTTACGAATTTTAAAAGACAATTAATTAACAATTAAATATTACATTTCTTTAAACGTAGGTAACATGAGCAGCGAATCTAGAGATATTGGTCGGCACTACGCTTCTGGAAGTGCTAAGCGTAAAGCAAAAGATGAAAAGAAAGAAGCTGTTGTATCTAAAACACGTAAGCTGGCCCAGTATTTTAATGTTCAGAGTGATGTTGCTAAATCTATAGAAAGTAAATCAGAAAATACAGATGTTGCATCTCATTGTACATATTAGATAGTGGTCATAGTGGTACTACTAAGGTTTCTGATGAAGTTAAATTGTTTATAAGTAAAGCTGTAGTTGAAGAGACAGCAATTTCTCTTAATTTAGGTATGTCATGTTCTAGCCAAAGAGAGGTTATAAGCACAGCCAGTCCTCTCGATCTAAAGCCATTGTGTTCTAATCAAAAAGTTGACTCTAATATCACTACAGTTTTGGTCCAAAAACAAAACGAATGTAAAATAAACTCTAACGATATTGGGGAATGGCCGAGCAACTTTGATAAAGATTATTGGATTGAAAAAAGAAGCAGCGAACTGCAAAATATGAATGGAGATTTTTTGTCTTCAAAGAATTTTTATGAAAACGAAAATAAACTACGATTCTGCCATATGTCATTTTTTACCTATAAACATAAACTAACGAATAAAACTCAGGTCAGAGACTGGTTGAGTTATTAGGAAAACATAGGACAACATTTCTGTTTTGCTTGTAAAATTACGAATTCAGATAGTTCACCACGGTTTACGAAAGACGGATTAAATGACTGGAAGAATGCGCACAATTTGTTGACAAGACATGAAGAAAACACTCCGCATAGACAAGCCATAATTTCGCTGTTTAACTGAAATTTGGTTGCTAAGTGCGTTGTAGACTGCTTTACAGAAGCATTACTTTCGATTTCATTGAAAACCTCTATACATTTTTTTCCGCTTCTACCTACTAATGGGGTCGTCTTACGAATACACTTCAAGATTCCGTTTCGAAAATTCCGATTTTGAAACGGTTAGTTGACACTAGGTGGTCAGCCCGAGCTGATGCTACGTGGGCACTTTTATGTGGCACTATTAAGCAAGTATTGGAAGACATTTTTTAATAACGTGGATTAGAAAACGGAGTGCCGTAATAAAGCTTATGGATTAGTTTCAACGATGAATAAGTTTAAAACGGGAATAATGACAACTACTTGGAACGGAACCTTAGACTTACGCTTGCAAGCTACTAGTGCTTCGCTACAATCGTCTGATCAAGACCTTAATACGAGATAAGCCCTTTATGGGTAATTGTATGGCTTGGTCCAAGCAATGCGAACCACATTTTCAGATATTGAGGCAAGAGCCAAAGATCTGACTAACTGTGAAGAATACCAGCAACAGACATCACGACGAATGTTTATTGTCATAACTGTTAACGTACTGTCTGTTTTAATTAAACGTATGAAAGCATATCAAAAAATTACTAGTGTTTTTGAAGTATTTCGACAGATAAAATCACTTACAACAGAAGAGATTTTGGAAAAATCGTCAAGGATGGTCAGTGCTTACGAAGATTATTTGGAGAACAGCCTAGGCGGCGAATTAGTCCAGTTCGCAGAGCTGCTGAAAACAGATGTTGCTACTGTAATTGACAGCAAGAAACAGGAGCCTCTGGAACTGCAATTTTATAAACTTATATTAAATAATTCTTTAGAATCGTGTTTCACAAACTTAGAAATTGGCTTGCGCATTTACTTATCTCTAATGGTCACTAACTGCAGTGGTGAACGTTCTTTTTCATCGTTGAAACGAATTAAAAATGAATGAACTAACACTATTTATTTATTTAACTTTATTGCACAAAATGTTAAATCTACAAATGGCAGACTTAATGCCAAATGGCATTATCTCCCAGTCAACCATTAACAGAAAAACAGAAAAAAATATATATATAGTGGTGCAGGCAATATATATATAAAATAAATAAACGTGGCATACATATTTGTATAAATAAACGCAATAAATGCATATGATATATATATATACATACGTAAAATAACGTACATCAGAAATAGGTTTATAAAGTTAGAGAAGCAGCATCAGTAAATAAAGTACGGAAACAGCGTTTCAGGATAAATTTGTTTTGGGATTGCTTAATATTCAACGGAAGCTCGTTCCAGAATCGTATAGCTGTCACTGTAAAAGAGTTTGTCAAAAAACTGGAGTGATGAGAAGGAGTTAAGAGCGAAAGAGTATTAGATAGTATAAGAACGGAGATTACGTTCGTGAGAGGAAGATAGGAATTGAAATCTGTCCTTTAAGTAAATTGGTGCGTACGGATCAAAAAGTATTGAAAATAGTATGGTTAGAACTCGATTTTTCCGACGTTCTCGAATAGGAAGCCAGCCGAGAAGAGAACGGTAATGGGAAATATGATCGTATTTACGCAAACCTAAAATGAAACGAAGACAGTTGTTTAATAGACGATCCAATTTATTAAGGCGTTCTTGAGAGATATTAGTGCAGCACACGTCACCATAGTCAATTATGGGTAAAACCAAGGATTGAATAAGAAGGGTTTTGGTTTTAGTAGGAAGAAAATATTTTAATCGATAGAGAGCACGAAGCGTTCCAGTGACCTTACTGCTGATTTCATTAACATGTGTATCCCAGTTTAAGGAAGAGTCGATAAATAGGTCAAGATTCTTAACGCATGTGCTGTAGGGCACTACCACGTTATTAAAAATAATTACAGGTACATTTTTTAAACTGGACAATTGCACTATAGGCCAAGAACGTCTTAATTATCTCACGTTGTTGAATATAGAGCATGGCTTGCTTAAAGAAGTCGAAGAAGAATATTATATTGAAAGTGTGATCGCTAAATTTGCCCATAATAAATCCAGAAAAGTTTATTTGTAACAGTTTTGTTTTATTTAATACCCTAAATTTGAGAACCGATAGCGAACCAAGGGCCCCTTGACAGAATTTGCTATAGACCCCGCACTGGCTTAATCCAGCACTGGATAGTGGCTGACAAAAACTAGCGTACAGGACTAGCTGTGAATACTGGTATCTTAGTAAAAAAAGTTTCGAACTACGCAGCAACTTCCGAATCAGTATCAACAATTTTATCACAAAATTTTAGATTTTAATCTATTTTACTGTTTCGATTCCAGTTTTTTCCCAAAATTTTTTCAAGTAATTTTTCTAGCATTTGGACTATTATTTATTTATCGACTCAAATATTTACGCTTTGCTGTATAGCAGTCGTATTAAAATTTCTTGGATATTATTTAAAGTATTATTAAAACTCGTCGCTCGTGTTAAATCGCCATTTCTCATACAGACCATATGCAGTTGCCCATTCACTAAGAACCTCAACAGATTTTACAGTGAATATTGAATTACAATGTATCGTAAAGAACTACCTGGAGAATACGCATTCATCAGACACTGATGAAGCCTATATCAAACCCCGCATAAACATTTCTGGGACATAAATAAGTGTATGTGCTAGTATAGGATATGAGGCACCGCTTTCCACGAGAATCCGTCCAGCCCCAGGACATTGGTATAGATGTAAGTATATTCATATACCTATATATTACTATACTCATATACACTGACCTGACTCCGAGGTACAACAGGGAAATAAAGATAATACGTAGATACCTACACATGTAACGTCCATGCAAAGAACAAACACAAATATTCATCATATGAATGTTTGTCTTG
>JACJUM010005601.1:11308647-11334354 GCA_020976665.1 Heortia vitessoides
AACCGAGGATCACATGCCGGGTTCAGGGTCAACTGTCTCGCTAGTTTTCGATGCGGGTTAGCTTCTGGTTGAGACATGGGCTTGGGCATCGGTATTTGTGGTTGGGACGGCCCCGCCATTTGCAGCTGAGCTCTCTCAAAGTGCGTGGCCAGCGCCGTGTCCGACAGCCGCGGGGCCGCTGAGTGCGCGCGAGCCAGCGGCCGTTTGCCATCTGCTGGCCGCCCGCCCGGTGGCAAGCTAACTGTATGCAGATCTCTCGCTCGGAGCGCCTTCGCCGCACTCTCTGACAACCGCTCGGCGACAGATTTGTGAGGTCGTCCCGCTCTCTCCGGATGGTGGTACTTGCATTTATTGCCGTAGGTACACTTGCGGCCGTAGGGGCACGCAGGCGGGGGATCCGCCCGGGAAAGCGGCGCTCGAAGAAAGGCGTCAAGCGTTGGCCCTGACCTGCCGAGCGGGTCGTCCGGGGGCATGAACCGGTCGTTAACAAAGGAGTACATGAGGATTCTCTCTTCGACCACTTTCCGGAACTCCGGGCTCTCAGCGGCGAGGTCGCGGTAGTTGTCATTGGAGACGACCACCCCGTCCGTCTCAGCGGCCAGTTTCAAGATATATCTGTCGTCGTAGCAAATGAGTCGTTTCCCGCCGACGAGCCTACTCGGCGTGTATACTAGTACGCGGTCCCTCTCTAGCCTCTCGAGCGCGTCTCGGTCTGCTACTGGGTTGTCAGGTCTCGAGGCTTCTTTCCGCCATTTGGGTACGAATACTGTGATATCCTTGTGGCCTCGGGCTCGAAACCAGTCGACGCATATTTCTATTCCGCGGCAGGAGAAGACTTCTTTGTTGCCATGGCTGTCGACACAAATATCATTGAATGATGATTGAACAAACTGTTGACATAGTTGATTGGCATATAAAATTACATATTAATGATTTGTGATAATAAAAGGATGTTTACCTCATGGCCACATTACTGCCGTCGATAACGATGTGCCGCAGGGTGGCGCGGTCAGGCGGCGGGTCCGGGTCGGTGGGCGGGGGCGGCGACAATGTCCTCGGGGGCTGTTTAGCCGCTAGTTTTATCAGCTCGGCCAAAAGTTCATTGCGGGGTGGATCCGGTCCTAACCGCTGGAGTGCCGTCCGCGCCAATCGTTCCGAGTATCCCAATTTAACGGCAAATTCTATTTTCGCCTGTGAAAATGGAATAGTTTCGCATTAGCACTTGATTATAAATATAAATTAAACGATATGAAACTTTAAAATAAGTTATTTGTATCGTTAAATTTTAAAAAAGTTTTCTGGAATTAAGTTTACAGAAAACAAATCTATACTAATATTTTACAGCTGAAGTTTGTTTATTTGATTGTTTGTTTGAACGCGCTAATCTAATATAATATAATAGGAATAGCTAGTCCGATTTCAGAAAACTCTTTCAGTGTTGGGTAGTTCATTTAGAAAGGCAGGCTATAAGCTATATAACATAACGCCATGACTAATATATAAAGATAAATGTCGTCTACGCCCGAAACGCCTGCCATTTCTTATCCGCAAATCTACTTTTAATCGTGTTGTAATCGATAAGCAGACAGGAACGAACTTTTGTCTTAGTATAAAATCACTTATTGTATAGCATTTTGTGTGATTAGTCTCATCTGTTAACCGCAGAACCAATTTTAATGGTATGTATAAAAAGAGATAAGTGCGATTGGAAAAGAAAATAGGCTTCTCCAAAACGAAGATCATGAGCAGACGAAGTCGCAGGCATCAGCTATTATAATATAAGAAAATATATATTTAAATACACGCGCTCACAATGGTTTCATTGAATCTGGTGTGGTAAACTGTTATCGAAAAAGCTTTTTCTATTTTGGGGTGTGGGGTGTTCTATCACATTATCCTACACGAAATATATATTGTGGTTCACGAAATGCCACACAATTCTTCGTAAATTCTCACCTGATTAGGCTTTGCGAGTGTTACGTACTCGGCAAATTCCGCTGCGAGGGTGTCCGAGGGAGTGCGGGAGGCGGCACGGTGTGCACTCTCGTCCTCACACTCGGAGTCATAGCTTGAATCCTCGCCGCGCTCGCCTGCCCAGCCCAACGATGACTCCACATATTTCTGCAAAGGGATGCATTCCGTTATATTGGGTGAACTAATAAAAAATTGTCGAGGATGTAAGCAGAACTCTTGTAGGTACCGAGGAAACCATACGTTTCATGCTAGCCCATAAGTCTCCTATAGAAATTAGTTCAAACAGTCACAGCATTTCATTATTGACGCCAGACAACAAAGGAATCTTAAATACACTACTTAAATACATATATTTAACACCCAAACGTCACAAATATCATCATATAAATATTTGCTCTGGGTGGGAATCGAACCCACGAACCTTGGCGCATAAGATAGGATCACCACCATTTGCGCCATCAGGCCTGTCGACCGAAAATACTAACAATTTATTGTCCACTACGTGACGTACCCTATTCGTGGATTACTTACGAGTCTAATCAAAAATATTTTATAATCTGCGGTTCTACGTATACTTGCGATATGGTCCAAAAGTCTAGCATTGCAACGACAAGGCCAGTTATTGGAATAATATAATTATATCCGGTTTCGATAAGAGGTAAAATATATTCTAATTTAACTTTACTAAGTTTAATATCACTATAGTTACTTTATTAACAGTAAATTTTATTTTATTATCTCGTAAAGACATAGCAGAGATTAGTTATTAGTTTACTTAATTTTATATTACAGTGGTAGTAACATATTTTTATATTATACTAGCTACCCGCCCCGGCTACGCACGGGTATAATTAGGATAATAAGTAATCTATAACAGACAGACATTCTGCCTTTTTTAAAGACTTATAAGGTGTACATTACTATAGTACATTATTCGATCTGATCTGATTCTGATGGGGTCCAGCGTTTGCAATGTTAACTTAATATAAAAAAAAGTTTATTACGTCATCACTTTGGGGACCTCTAAAATTATCAGTGTTTCTCTACTATATTATGGATGTATTAACATAAAAACCTTTCTCTGGAATTATCTACTCTAGCTATTAAAAAGCCGCTTGAAAATCTAAACATAGTTTTAAAGATCTAAGAGACAGCGGAAAAAGATTTTGTCTTATACATACTATACTTAGGTTTAACATTGCAGCGCCATCTATTGATTTCATACTCAATCCAGTCAACAGATATCGCCATCTGTTAAAAATCTTTGGAGTTAACAGATCATTGTGAATGTCCAAAAATTTGCAATCGGTTAGGTAGCGTATGAAGTCCATCAGGGACAAACAACGTGACACGTGATTTATATATATTAAGACTTTTTATTAATATTGTATGATTGAGTGAGAACGTATTTTTTATACTAACGATATACATATTTGCGCTGTAATAATATTACACTAATTTGACCACAGTAGTAGTTTATAGTAGTTTTTTATTTATATAGTTATAAGAAAATATATAGTTATGATAAGGTTTAAAATTCGAAATCTCGCAATGTCTTCATTAATAAACTGCTAATCATTAAAAAACAAACCGGTAAATATATTTTACTTCAACAAACAGAGATATATATATATATATGATACTTCTGAATTAGGTTATGTATATACACACACACAGATATATATCTAGAATAGTGTTCTAGAAAAAAAAATTCATTATCAAATCCTCGAAAAATAGAGAAACAAACATATAAAGAAAATACAACATCAAGCTCCACCTTTTTTAAAGCCAGTAAAAAAAATACTCAAAACATTAATAAACTAGTTATAAAATACGGCATTAGGCTATCACAAAACGAAATTTATGTACATACTGGCGGAAACCATTACTAAAAACATTAAGAAACATTTGATAATTGCTATTTCTAGTTTTAGTGTTATTGGAAAAAATTATACTTTACCCGTAAGAGATCATTGATATTTGCCATTTAACCATATGTAGTTAACATAATAAAAAACAATTCTATGAATTGTTTAGTAATAGCCTAGTAAAAATGAGTTAAGTTGTAATTTTTTTACATACAAACTCGAATTTTAGATCGGCAAAATGGCCATGTTCTATTTTTTTACACATACGTAACTATGATATTTGCATTCCTCCACATAAATATATGTAAAGCTATATCAAAACTTCTCTGCGTGCAATTTTCTAGCTCATTTGCAGATTATCCTGAATATTACAATGCTTTGAATAATCTTGAAATATTAAAGGATAAAAATTAAACATGCATTCCTATAGTAATGTATTTAAGACAGCGATAATTTACGGATGAATATATTTATTTAATATTTTACAAAAGCGGCGCCCGCGCATGACAGGGTCACCAGGGCGTCGAAGCGGATCTACGGATGATCATTGACCTTTTGCGTGTGCGCAACTGTCGAGAGTACCGGTTGTAATTCATTTTTACTAAAATCTATAGACTTGAGCCCCGCTTGTTTACGTTGTAATTTAATCCGTGATATCGATCTAACATTCTCTGGCATACTTGAACAAAAATACTGCTTAGTCATAGCAAACATCCGCGTAGAGACCTAGTTGGGTCTGAAACTAAAGTTTAGATAACAGGTCTGACTTGGGAGATTGCTCGGAAGGTTTCGTTGATACAAGTTAGTAGGTCTCGGGTGGGTACATCCGGGCGTAAGGTACGGAAGCGCCCCGCCTAGTTGCCTCCGCGCGGCCGGATACAACTTTCTAAAAAATATGGTGCGCGCAACCGACGTAGAACTGCCGATCTGTTTCTCTACTGGAACCGTGTGTTGCGAACTTATAAGTGAAACTCAACTATAACGCAAAGATCACCTGAAGATATGTTGTCCACAAATTCTTTGCTTCGGCATGACACGACTTACTTGTATTAATAACAATGTTAAAGAATTATTAACAAAAGACCATGCTTAGAAAATCTTTTAAGGTTTACGTAAACGGTTCATCTTTAACCCAAATATCTTACACGTGTAAAAGCTTATCGACCTGCTTTAAGTCCATAGTTAAAGAAAAAGTACATCTATCATTATGTAACGGCAAAAACAATTTGACCATTGACAGGGAAATCCCGCGTTATATAAAAAAGTTCGGCGAACACACACGTGTTATAAACAAATTTGTGCTTAGTCCATGTCCATAAGGTGTTTTATTTTGTTTGCAATATGATCTAGCATTTCAATGCCGCTAGAGTTTTAGCAAGGTAAACTTATTTAATAGTATTCATTCGTATAATTTTCCATACATTAGTTTAAACAATAAACATTGGTTTCTAGAAAATCCAAACCGGCAAACGAGCAAATTGTTGCCACTACCGCTTCTGTTAATAGTTTCCTCATGACCAGGTGGCTCGTGCCGAACAAAAACCCAGTGGAATCCCCAACCTAAAAACACACACCCATTTTAAGTTCACTCGACGTGAATTTGTTACATTTCCTTACATGATTACGATGTGATTGACACAAGCGGTCTATCATTCAATGAGGTACGTTTTTAATACGTTGTTTTGTTATCGTGGCCTAGTTTCACTTTGGAGGTCGTGCCGATGACTGCAAATCAGTAAGATCATTAGTTTGATTAGCATTACTGTAATGAGTTCGGTGAACATTGTAATTGTTTTTGAAGGTTATGTTGGAATGTGTAATAAATATGCTGGGCAAATTCTGCTTTCATTTATCCTAGCAAGTACCCAAAGCCACACTATTGGCTTTGGGCACTTGCTAGCTTAATATGGTGCTTGACATAGTAGTTTCTAGACACACGTTAACAAAATGTATCGATTTAATTCCAATACACTTCTTTTATGAATTAATATATCAGTCATCATATCGTATTGATTATAAATTCCGATACAATTACATTAGTTATGTCACTATAAAAATTCCTTTATTATGTATAGTAGATACATAAATTTGGCTACACAATTGAATAATAATGTTGAAAGAAAGTAAAATGTTGCACTCTAATGAACATTGCTGATTCGCAGCACATTTCTACCAAGCGAAAGCATTCAATTACAATGACAATAATTTGCAAGTGAATAGAAAAACGATATTCAAGTTTCTGCAATCAAGTAAACATTAACGGCCAACGAACAAACAGCATTCCAGTTTCCGACAATCAATTGTGGTTTTAATGCGCAGTTGTTATCAAAACGAAAAATCTTATCTTCGATAATAGTTACTTATGTTATTTTTTTCTCATGTGAACTTATATCGCGGTGAGATTGACGTCAGTATTTTTTAAATATCAGATATAAGTCACATTGATATACATTAGTTGTGGACGATGTCGAATCGCGAGCGCTGGCGATGATATCCGATGCAATCGGTCAACGAGTTGTTGTGAAATAAGTTAATAAGTGATTGAGCGTACGTGTCCGATAAAAGAGTCTGTGGGCAAGTACAATTAGTTCCGTTTGTAGAGGAGAAATTCTGTCGCGTGTTTGTGGAGTAGATAACATTGGCCAATAGGGAGGGCGGACTCGGGCGACGTCGCGCTCGCACCATGTGGCGTCACTGCTGAACAGGATGCGCACGCGACCGACTTTAAACTCAAATAACGTACCTACCGACTATGCAACTCGAAACGAATTAGTCTTCCATTGTACCTATTGGAATATGTCTATTAAGACATTTTTGACTGACCTAAATTGTAGGCTTACTTAAATTATAAACAAGTATTTTTTATTAGTGCTCTAGCTGTACATGCGATCTCACCCGCGTTTTAAAGAACAAAACTAGTATTTATGCTTCGTTCTAATAGGAGAGTGATCCTAGTGTATTTGGTTAATGGGCTATCTGACACCTATGAACATTTTTCAAATACCTGTAAATATCGCGAACAAAATCCAAACTCTTAAAAAGCTTATAATATTAGTATAAATTTAATTAGGAATACTTGAATATTTAGGTACTATTTTGATATTTAGAAAACACGCTACAGTTTTGATAGTATTATCCTTAGTTTGATAAAAAATAGATATCAGTAATTGATTATACCACATACTGAACTGAACCCCTGAATCGCAGATTTCTCACATGCGACCACGTGTCGCAACTTTGATTAACTGTAATAAAAGCTTTAATCAAAGTTGAGGGTCATAGATTCACTTTTGACGGAAGTCCAATAAGACATGACAGATTTATTGCGCGACCGAACTAAAAACAATTCAACGACGATAATATTGCCATAAAATTAATTCTAAACAGGGATATTAATTGCAGATGCTCTAAATAGTATCGCTTGCTATGATAACGAATTGACGCAAGCGCACCTAATGTCACATTTTAACACTATTGACGTATTTTATCTTTAATTTATTATAGGTACATAATTATTTATATGTATGATAATTTCACACCACATAAAAGTGAATAGCATAGTTTAAAAAAAACTTAACCGCAAAATGTCATGAAAATAAACTTTAACCTTTTCTTATGAAAATTTTAAATATATTATTTCGTTATTCAAATGTGTTGCAAAACACTTCAGTACACAATATGTCATAGTAGAGAACAATCAAACCAAGCTAGTATTGACTTGCAATAATATTTTTCTGCTCACGATAAACCATGTGAAAATATATAGTGAAATGGTGGTGGAAGGTGGTGAATATAAAATAGAATATTATTTTCTTATCAAATCCTAACCCCTTCGGGCCTTCTTGGGCTCATGCAGAATGCATCTATAGATTAACATCTGACAATGCCAGTTTCAAATGTGCTACTCTTAATTATAACAATACTGCTTTGAATGATTCTTGTAACCCGAAACGAAAGGTCCTGATATTCAAAATACTTCCACTGATCTGAAGCTCAACTATTATTTGATTTTAAAGGTCTCGACCGGGATTATACAAAATTCCCGACCTGGTAATCCACTATCAGTTTCTATGCAAGCGGATCAACTGACAACGGTTACTCATTAATAGAATATTAATATGATGAATGCGATGAATAAAACAATGACCTTTTGGTGACTATGACTTAAAACTAACTCGCCGAGGATATATTAGACAGTCCCGGTTTGTGGATGTGCCTCTTTTTCAAAGTTCTGCTTATTATAATGGATTATTTCCAGAAAATGTTTGACAGGTGGAACCTAAAACGCTCTGTAATCAGGTACCTACTCTACAGACGTGGACATTGATCGGAAATGGACCAAGTCATATTTCGGGTGGTCATGACTTAATATGAACATTTACCTCGTTGCTAACCTTGTAACTTGAAGATATTATGTCACATTACCCAGTAATTTCACTGCGTCCCTCACCCTTCAAACCTGAACACAACAATGCGAACACTGTTGATGCGAAATATAAATACCTCATGGTCTATCGCATGTGATAGCAAATACTTAGTAGTGTTATTAATTTGAAACATTTCAATCGATTAACCATTTATATTTTACTAATGTTCTTTTAATGGTGAATAAATAGCAACCTGCGTCTAAAATATGCATAAGTGTAACCCGAATGTGTTGGTATATTTTTTAAAGAAAACTAAATGTCTACCAAATTTAAATAACCATCACAGTAGGTACCAATTTCAAAATCAGCTGTTACTAAGCAGAACGCAAGTCGAACTTAAATAACCAACAGTTATTTACGTAATAACAAACGGAGCACAAAAACTTTTTTATTGTAAGTGTCTTAACATTTTATCTTTGACCAGTATTACGTGGTTTTACGCGTGCAGTTTCCGATTCTATGAGAATACGGCGATATAATTCAACTTATGTATTTTGCTGATATTTTTGCTTTCTATTAATTAAATACTTCTTGGTATAGGTTCAGTCAATCTTAGGTTTATTGGTGACAAACGTACAAATGTTGTGTAAATTGATCCATTTTAGGTAAAGATCTTTAAGTTTGGAAAATGTATAGCCATTATAGAAGTTTCGATAACTTAATTCATCTCAATTAACAAGCTAAACTACAGTCAGGTGAGCATATAAAAGTAATATCGTATAAAGTGATATAGCATACATTTTTTGAATGAAACAGGAACATCCAGTTTCGTTGTTATAAAAGCCAGTAAAGCTTAAACCATATTATACATAAATAAGTACCACACGGTTAATACAATCCAGTAGCAGAAAACAGTTCTAAAATCAGATAAGAAAATCTATATCGACAATCACAACGATATTAAAATACAACGGGCATTTTTATTGATTAAAAACAACCACGATTTCATTTAGCAATAACGATTATCTCATAATGTCAAGTCTTGCTATTGAAACAGAAATTGACAACAGAAAATACTTCCCTTTTATTGCGAGAGTCATCACAAAGTTACTATGAACACTTGTACAACAAAAAACAACTATATTTATGGTTAAAGCGTTTTTTTTTTGGATGAGCCTAACCTTGGATTACTAAGACCTCAATTCCAGCACCACGAAAACGGGGGTCGAAACAAGAGCCTTATAGGCTCTTGTTTCAACCCCACTTTCGACACACTAGATTTTGGTATATTACTAGCGACCCATACCTGCTTCGCACGGGTACAAACAGGATAAAAATGGTTATTGTGTGTTATCCCCAGAGAAGGGCTCAAATAGACATATACTATTGCGACCTTTTTTGTAGACCTTATTGATGGGTACAATACTATAGTACATTATTTTGATCTTTCTCGTCGGGTTTAGCCAGCGGTTACAATGTAATAGCAAAAAAAAACGAACATAAGGGAAACCTCAAAAATTATCAATGTTTCTCTACTATATTGTTCATGTATTATACAGGCAACAGTTAAACAAAAATAAACCATCATAATTATCAACTCATGATCTACGTTTGCTATTATTAGCAAATTATATTAGGTACTTTACAGGATGCGATGTATTTTTATAGCAAACAATTATATTCACATTATACCATGATGTGTCATTTTTTGTGCGATTTCTATAAAAATACTTATGCAGACCATAGTTATTTAGAATATACACAATTATATTTACAAAGATAACCGGCACAAACTACAACGATAACATAGATTAGGATAGATCCCTTTACGTCACGATCTTGTAAGGTCATGAAGTTCATCCAGTGTGCGTCAAGCGGTTATTGACTAATTAATTGTCACACATTTTGCGTCATAGGATGAGATTAAATAATTTCTACTTCTACTATTATTCATATACCTTCTACCTCCATGAATATAAATAGGTATATATTATTAAAAATAATTATTTGATTGAAAAAAAAACTACATAATACATGTTTGAACCAGTGATTCTCAAATATATATAAAAAAATCAGACATTGTAACATGTTATGATGTACTTATATTAATAGGAGCAATGAACTTTAAGGATACGTTTGAGGATTCTCTGGTTTTAACAAAATATATAAATAGTAATATGAGTATTAATAATTGTAAAATTTACCTTGTTATAGACAAAAGACTAATGAACACTAGGCATGTGCCAGATACTGAGGCAAAGATCATTATATCCGAAAATCTTACCTACAACTTAATACAATATTTTACTTAATCACTTGCCTTTTCTTATTTTTATATTAAAGACTAGAAAACCCGTTAGTAATAGCCGTTATCTGTTTTTCATGAAAACATAAATTGAGATATAAAATACATGAGTACGTGAGTACAGAAGTTCATCCCCGGAAAACACACCTTGACACAATTTTTGAAGCAAATTTGACATATAAAGAAGACACTAATTACTAAAAAAATCAACTCTGTAGTAGTAGTAATTGAACCTGCACCTTTCTTTTGCAGTAAGTGAAAGATTCAGGTTTGTGACCTGTCTGAACCCTGAGACAAGTTCATTTTTTTACAGTAAATATTATCTTTAATATAAATATCTTTGATATATACATATACTTTGGAGGTTTCCTGACCTTTGGAGGTTAACTGACATCTAAAGTAATAACTTATTTTTATTCATAACGTAAACTCAGTTACCAAACTACAGTTATCGTTTAGATTCGAATGATAGTCAACACAAAACCGCAACCGAGTATATTTCTGTTGACCGGCCGACTGAGTACCCACTCATTGACAATCGTTACATCACAGTATAATCATACCGGATACATATTTGATTTGCCACCAATAAAATTAGAAGGTTGCTAAGCCATTCTTATATTTCAATCCTATACTTTGACCGGTTTCTTCTGTCTTGAGACACCTTTTATTTATCGACTTGTCTTTACAACAATTGATGACTTAACAAAACAATTTTTATAAAACGAAAACAATGGCTATATCAGCTGGGAATGGAAATACTATGGGTTTATAGTAATCAGGATTTCCCATACTATCGTAATCCTTATCATTTAAATTATCATTGCCTTAATCAAATGTATTTTTAATCGGTTAGAGAGAGAGCACTCCACGACGTAGTACCAACACTGACGTATTTTCAGATTGTCTATTTGTTTACATGCGGAACATCCGTGAGCCACACACCGTAACCTTCACTTGACTGTGCCTGTCTAGTTGCGATGGAAAGTCATCAACATTATAGATAGACGAACCTGAACTGTAACTAACCTAGGCCATTCTCAAGAAAACAGGTTAAAAATCAAATCTCATTATAAACTAAATATCATCAATACACAGCAATTTAAATTATTAAAATACCTTAGGATCGATGTAGCTACGACTAGCAATACAATAACGAAGTTATTAATAATAGGTGTGTGGCAGACGCGATCAAATCAATTAAGTAGAGCTACTCAGTTCGAATCCGTGATCTGATGTCTCGGATAAAGAATTAATATAAATCACTGGTGTTCTCGGCGGCGAAGTGAAAGTCTGCCGTGGTGCCGACCGCTGCCGGACCTGCGAGACTTCACAGACGACAGATAAAGACATACACATTAATTAAAACACTGCTGCTCACCACTTTCACAGTAGCTACTACAAAAACAACACGATCAATAACTTGCAAAAACTCCAAAGGCAACCACGTGTACTTGCTTCGAGCAACAATAATTAATCTTGATAGCTTCTCTTACACAATACAATTAACTGATCAGTATAAATTATACCAACAATTCATCACGGATTAAACTGACGATGGCACAGGCCTAGCAACCGATGGCAAATCTTCGGAGAAATTTGCCTGCGGTCTCACGCATTCACATAACAATTGTAAAAGTGAACTTAAACGTTTTCATTATTTTCGTGTACGCGATCACTGGCGGCAGTAATTAGCATACTATGACGTTAACGAACCGGCTCTACTTCCGGGATCGTTATATCGCTCGTGAATGAGCACGGTTACAACCGACTCGTCCGAATCTAGATCCGTGTAGGTATATTATCGAGATTGTTTATCGGGAAGGGGCGCGCTCACCTGGGAGTTCTCAATCGCGAACATAATAGCGTGTTACTGCGTGTGAGCGTCGCATGGTATGACGCGTGTGGCGTGCGCGGTGCGTCGCGGCGGTACTACTGAATAGACTAGCATGTGGTTCTTGCACACCTCCACGCACGGGCCCGCTCGGCGCTTAGTGAAGGGGAAGCGGGGCACTGCGAGATCCGGGTTGCGCCCACTGCACCCACCGGCCCCCAAACAAACCGCACAGCGTTGACCTCTGGCACGAAAACGAAAATCGTCGCCGCCGGTCGCATCCGACTACTAAATTGTTGGACTAGTGAAAACTAAATCTGTGTTTTTTCCATGAATGATTGATGATAGATTTAAATTATAAGTATAACACTATTAGAGACTTTATATGAAAGTGTTGTGGGTCAAAATTGTTACACATTTGGGTGTCAAAATGTGAATTAGCAAATATTTTTAAGACAATTTTTTTTCAATTATTGGGATATTCCTTCATGAGGCTTTGGATATAGAATAAGAAATTTTTCTTTGGTTTTCCAACTAATGCTAATGATCTTAAGTTTCAATATCAGGTCTTTGATATATTCTCCCTTAGCTTAGTTCAATTAAAAAATTCCTTTGAAATATCCATACTATTTTTAATTCATAATGTATTTTTTATCTATGTATTTTATAGTTATTATTCATAGTTTTCCATTAGAATGTTTTTCATACTAAGTAATTACACTAAAAAATAATTACATTACCTATCATTAAATAAAAAAAAGAATATATATATATATAGTAATATAAAATGAAGAAAAAGATAAAAGACAGGTAAAATGAAATAATAATTGAAATCATATGAAAACATTAATTTATCAAATTTAAAAAGTATTCTTAAGTAATCACATGAAATTATTTTTGAATTCCCTTTTGATTGACCAAAACATTCATTATTTAATATTCAATAGTATCTACTTTCAAAGAGTTCAAGTGTAATAAATTTACCAATATTTATAAAAATTGTCAATCTCAAGTGTTTAGATTTATTAACACGGATTAAATACTTTTTATACATAAAAGAATTCTAAAATTCAAATATTAAAATTAAGGTTATTTATTATTGATATAATTTCTTATTATTAAAAGGACCTATCAAGATCATTTTAATGGTTTACAGATTTACGGATGGTTTATGGAGAAATTTTATAAAGAATACAGGTATTATAAAATAATGTTAAACTTCTATCTACTGCCTAATTGCCAATATATTTTTTTACATCAGTTTATTATAAAAATACTGGTATTTCCATAATTTTAGGTACTGGCTTATAATTAAAAATAAATAAATACATAATACTACTGGGATATATTTAGCAAATTATAAGCTCACTATGCAGACAAAATAGCAGATGTTAAACGAGAACAATCCTTTGTTTTCTCCTACGAGACAATAATTAATAAGAGTAGACTACTTTACTAACCTGTATTCGTCCAATCAGCTCACGTGGGTTGTAGCTCCCATCAGCAGGATTCAAGTTGAAAATTACGTTAAAATACACATATTCAGGTTTCTCTTTAGTGAGACTTGATTTGTTCTCCGATAGAGTGACATAGTAAAAAGTTTCAACTAAATTCAGATATTTGTTATAAAATTCTGTTATACAAGAACGTGGCACCAATATTAACAGATCTGTGTCGTGAGACATTGTCGACTAAATGTCGCAACAACAAATCACACGTAACTGTCGCAAATTAATTGCATAATTCGTATCAAAACATTGCTAGCAACCTCCCAATCCAACACTGATTTTTCAAGTGACGTCTACTGACATTTCGCCATTTACTGTCAAACTATTGAAGTTTATTGTTTCGTTCAAAAACATCAAACACGGGTAAAAATATATTTTGATATTTAGGTTAGTTTAATTATTAATGTACATATTTTGTAGTTGATTATGTTATTATATGGTTATATTCTTATGTTTATTTGACAACTTTGTGAGTAGTTAAAAATGTAAAAAAATAGTGCGTTTGTTGTGTAACTGAGCGCCATCCGTTTAACTAGCGAATATTAATAGATACATATTAATATTAATATGACTTAAAGGCTTAACCTAAATACTGATCACCTTCTAAAACAAATGACTTTTTAGTTATCGTTACAAAATAACTGCCCCAAGATATAAGTCAACAACGCCACTTTATGAAAATAAAATAATAAAATATTGTTCAAATGATTTTGTTTTAGTTTAGGTTTAATATTTTTATCCAAATTAATTATTTGGTCATTAATTTACAAATAAACATACATTTCATTTGTACTGTACGCACCTCAGGTAGTACGGGCAAGCCAGGTCAGTTAATACTGCGCTTTAAAAGTATGTGATACTATTTTTTAAATATATGATTTTTTAGCGAACGGCAATGATATTATATGTTAGTATTTTTGGTATTTATGATTTAACTAGGTAATTAAATAAATAAAATCGAACTGAGCAAAATAACAGAGACAAAGTGTATTCAGTGACAGAACCAGGTTACAGAGTTTATATTATTTCTAAACGTAATAATATGACGAGTGCACAATATTTATAATAGATGGCGTTCAGTGTTGCAATTGTACATTTCAACAGACAAATTAGCCTAGCCGCTTTTACCGATGATTTTGCTCATTAAAAAAAATACTATAGTGACGGATGATAATGTGGATGGGATATTGACACTAAACAGTTAGTGTCAATGAATGGACCCTACCGGCGTAGGCGCCAACAAACCGTTTTATTTAAAAGTAGGTTAAAGCACATTTATTCCTGGACTGTATTATCATTAATATAATCTTTAATACCATAATATGATATAGAAATAAACTTAGTATTTGCGTATTTTCTTTAAATTTATTTATCGGTAAGCCAGATATGCTGCCTGGTATTTGATAGTAAAATCTTATGCAGTTGCCCTTGAATGAATTATTTATTGTATGGAGCATAAATATAAATTTACTTCTGCTGTGCTGGCCCATAGGTATATAAACTAGACGAGCATGTCTACGTCTGTAAGATATATGACTACGTCTGTATGCAATATACGAATTTTGTACATTGCAAAAGCTTGAGAACTAAGCGAGATTAAATATACGATGTCCCTGTAGCTTACTGTCCAAGATGAGACCTAAAAACTCATTCCTAACAGCGGATCGTATGCTTGTTTGGTGACTAAGTTATATAAAAAAGATAGGATTGGATTAAAAACAAAATTTTGAGAGTTGGGTTATTAGGAGAATATAAAGGTAAGTATTTTTTATCGTCGTAAACTGTAGTTTAATATCTTAATATTCAAGTTTTAAAAAGTCCTGAATAGAAAAGGTATCTATTGTTATTCTACAAAGTGCGACAAACTTTGTATGAAACTTCTAGAAAATTATAGTTAACTACTTTTCTAAACAAACACTACCAAAGGTAGTGTAGATTTCTGAAGATAAAGAAAATTTAAGCTACTGACTCTAAACCCTCATAATACATATTAGAACACTAAAATTAGTTACATTTCATTTTAAATAGTAATTTGAAGTGGCAGTGGGTAGGGCATTTGGTACGCAGAACCGATGGCCGATGGAGTCGTAAGGTTCTGGAATGGAGACCACGTACCGGCAAGTGCAGCGTAGGGCGCCCATTCGAAAGATGGAAAGACGATCTGACTAAAACCGCAGGACCGTATACAACTGGTCCTATTGGAGAATACTTGAAAAGACCTATGACCAGCAGTGAACGTCCTGTAGCTGATATGATAGTACATCAATTTTATATTTAGGAGCTACCTTCATTATCATTACAGCTATTGGAAGTCCACTGCAGGACATTTTACCCATAATTGCCGCGCTGGGCAAGCGTGTTGGCAATCAGAGAGCGCAGCTTACGAGACGGGGATGCTGCTGCCCATCTCCACCCTATGCTACACTGTCTCAGATGGATATACCGCCATCTGTTGGTTCTGGTACCTTAGTCGCCTCTTAAGACATCTGGTGCAGAAGGAGGTACTATTCTACGCTGCCGGTATCTCACGGCTTGCCTTTATGTGTAATTATTTAAGATATTTATGTAGTCGTTGATTTCATAAAAGGGCAATTAACAAAACTTGCATTCGCCCAATTATGAAGTTCCCGAGCGTCGTATTTGCCTACACAGCCTCATCAGAATCGTTACAGATAAATAAATTTCTAAGAAGGGACAATGCTGCCCGTTATATACATGATAATGCTATACGTTTGGAACGTAAATCTGCACTGCGATCTCGAAATATCGAATTCATGAAAGGACCTCCCTATCATCATCATCATCGTCTCCTCGACGGGTCGGTTAATCGTCCCAACTTATTAATAGTTAATTCCGTAACGTACATTGTAAAGAGAAACGTCTATGTCCGGCACCGTAGGGCACGTCACTTTTTTGGCTAACCGTTCGATAGCTCCGGCATCTCGGCAATCTCAGTGCACTTTCTGTGGGTCTGTATGAGCCTGTAACAAAATATAATATATTCATATAAAATCAACATCATATCACAGACATACTCAAGAGACTTCCTATATGCCTCATTGTACGCGTATATATAACCTGTATATAACTAGATTACATAAAAAAATAAATATCAATTAATGTAAGAAGTAAATAAAAATAAAACAATAACTCCAAGAATGAATAAGAGTGGCTGCAATTCTCGAAAGTCGGAACATACAATATTTATACTTCGTTTATAACTTGAAAGCATTTTAACTCAAGGCGTGCGCCCTTATGACCTTTATGCTTTCTTTATGCAAAACTATTTTAGTTAGTTAAGTAAATGGTGGTGTTTATTATTACCTTGGTGTTATTGTTTGTAGTATTTGTTGCTAGCACGTTTTCGCCTGCACCTAAGCATATTTAAATAGTCCTCTCATAGGCACTTTTAAATCGTCAAAAAAAACTTCGCAAATAAAGTCCCGGGTGCAAAAATTACAATAGGTATCTATGCGAATGACATTTGTAGGAACCAAAAATATATGTACATATTTTTAGCCGTGAGGTACCGGCAGGTAGCCGCGAAGTAGCGACAGATAGCCGTGAGGTAGCGGCAGATAGCCGCGAGGTACCGGCAGTGTACAATAGTATCTTCCCTTGTACCAGGTATCTTAAGAGGTGACTTAGGTTCCAGAACCGACAGATGGCGGTATAGCTCAATCAGTTATATCGTTTTGCATAACGTCTTTCTTTGAGACAGCTAAACAGCAATAAATGAAGCTTTGACAATTAAGAATATGAAATTAATTCATAAAAATTTACTAAAAGTTATGAAAACCGATATCTTTTGGAACTTCGCACCAAAAATGTAGGATAAAAAGTGTTTTTTTGTAATAAGTAAAACGAGCATTAAACGAAAATTTGAATTTAGAACGGTTTGTTTTAAACACCACGGCATTTTTAAAACCGGCCAGTAATATGTACAAATGATTGAAATCATTTTGGTACCGTATTTTTTTAAAGAAGAATTAAAATCAAAACCACCCATTTTTTTTGCAAATGAAACATTTACGAAAGTACAAAACTATACTACAAACTTTCTAAAATATCAAAGAAACTACATCAACAATTTAATAACGATGGCCCGTTCGCCCTTTGCAGAGTTATCGGACCGCAAAATATATGTATTTTTCCTACCTGACTTAATCGCCTAAACAAAAAAGTAACGCATAGTATTTGTTTCACAATTCTTTCAGTTGTACAGCTGTTACTTATTTCATGGGACCTGTTGGAGAATGGCCTGTTTACGAGCAAGTAGTTTTTGGAGAATTTTCAGTATACACCCGGAGTTGTTCTCCGTCGGACCTAACTCTCTTAGTTATTATACTAATTATACAAACAAGAAGGACTGAGTCAGTATATTATTAGCCTTTGTTTATAAATAAATATTTGGTATTTATTAGTAAAATAATAAACATTTTTTTTAAATTCTATATGAACTACTTATTCCTGTATTTATTTTGTTATTAATTATTCTTTTTTTGTCTTATATGATTTTTTGAGTCATTGATTCTAAAAGTCATTAATTGAAAATTTAATTTAATTATTTATATATTATTAGTAATCTTTTAGTAAAAGTATTATTAGAATATTGGCTAAATTTAAAATGTTATAGACTGACAAGTTCTTCTATACCAACCGGGTGTAGTCTGAAGCAACCAGTTAAACTCGTATTTTAAAAAATCATACATAATGAAGACACATATTAATTACATATGAAGATAGGGTGTTAATATAACGCCTGTATTTTCCTGAAGAAAAAGTTATCAAAAATGTTTCTGCTCTTTTTCCATTATTGTAAAAGTTACTTATCTGCTAAATAACATTGATATTCAAGTGCTTGTGATAAATATTTCTAAACGTAAAGAGTTTTAAGATTGAAAATGTCAGTAAATGATAAGTACAGAGCCCTGGAGGTAGAGGCTGCACTGGGGCTGATCGCCCTTCAGTACAGCGGGCAGGTGCAGCAGACGCTGACGAACAATATCCGAAGTGAGTATATAAATATGTGTATCTTGTCATGTTACCACCAGACCGTCAAAAAGGCAAGCACTGCAATCACCTCCTAATACACTATTGGACTGTTCAAGTAACGAAACAATGAAACACTTAGTATCGGAATCTGTGCAGGCAGGATTAAAGCATGTGGTATCTGTTATGGAAACTAGCATAAAGAAAATGTTAAGAGACGTAATGAAGGATGTCAGGGAGTCAATGAACTGTATGAACGAGAAATTTAATGAGGTTTTACTACAACAGAAAGAAACGAAAAAAGATATTACTGAACTGCAAATCCAAAAAAAGGCTACTGTCACGGATATGTAAAAAAGTGGATCAAACAATGTCGAGATAACGATTAGCTGTAACATTTGGCCGGAAGATATATCCCACTGTACACGTATAACCAAGGCTAATCCTAGTAGTTCGCGTCCACATGAAATAGTGGCAAAGTTTTTGACCGTTGACTTTCGAGATCACATAATGGCGTCAGTTATTAATTTCAATAGAAATAAAAGCATAGAGAATAAGAACAGGTTTGATATTGACATTGTAGGACATAACTCACCTATTTTCGAAACGGACCACCTGTCAGCCTCAAATAAAAACCTACATGCAGCCTCAAGGTCCACCGCCAAACAGAAACGTTACAAATACGTATGGATAAGAAACGGACGTATATTTATACAAAAAAGTGATGACCCTGACTGTATTGTGATAAGAAATATAAATAGGCTGTAGTTATTCATTTATATTTAATTTTACATTTAACATAATTCAAATTAGAGCATGTTTTGTTTTTATATTTTTTTGTAATCTGTTGTAATCTACAACAGATTACAAAAAGCTCTCTCGGCTAACTCTGACTATGATGTTGTCATTCTTTATGGCTCCCATAATGCCTTTTTCTATTTCTGTGTTTGCATTTTTGATCTTTTGGTACTCTTTCTTTAAGTTAGTAATTTCTGTTACTAATTTGGATAAGGTGTCGTCTAGGGTCATTTTCCAATCGTTTAAACGCCGATCTTGGTCCTCTTTCCAGTTGGTCCGTATATGCAGTAGATCGGTTCGTAGGTCACCAGGTGTGGTATGTAGAATGTTTAGACAATTTATCAGGCGATGGCGTTTATTTTGGCTTGTATCGGGATTAATAGTCAGCAAGTCCAATTCAGAGCGTCAGATAATACGGAAGTGTTTGAAGGAGGAAGGGGTTGTATATTGGGCATAATTTTACACAAACAAGGACTAAGTTTGATTGCACTTATCAATTGTCCGTAGCAGACCTTAGTAGTTGCGTAGCTGTACCGTAGCGTCTTTTTTAGTGTCGTAGCAGTGCGTGTCGTCACTCGTAGGGTATAGACTAAGTAACACAATTTCACACAACTTATTGGCTCGGTGGCTCGCCTCGCGTAAACTACACTCACCGGCACATTTAGGGGAACACAAAAAAGGTTGTTTTTTTTCAATACCTTCGAATATCTTGACACGTTGTTATTATTGATGTATTACTACCCTCTCTAGAAATACACTTGAGCACAAATTTCTCATTTACAAGCGTGAGAATTGTTTTTATAGCACTTCAAGAATTTGCTGATACTTAGAGTTAGCATTGCTTCTGATAAGAACTTAGTTGGTTCCTGTGCATAGCGACTGTGGCTCATTCAACTGTTTATTTTTGAATGTGTACACGTCTCCGATACGAAATGAGTGATTTGCCAGCAACTTCTGCAGCAAGGGCCGTAAGCATGATCAAAGAAGGGCATATCTTCCGCTCAGTAAGTCGAGCTTTAGGTGTATCGACTTCGGTGGTTCATCGCCTTGTTCAACGCCAAAAGGAGACAGGATCTTACGAGCGCAGGCGAGGACAAGGCAGAAATCGGGCTACAAGCGCCGTTGATGACCGTTTCATCAGCTTACAAACTTTGAGGAATCGTCGACAGATCGCGGTTCAGACCCGAAATCAACTGGCTGAGGTCCGCAACGTTAATGTTAGTGAGCGAACAGTTAGGAGGCGTCTTAATGAAGTTGGCTTAAGATCTTATGTGCAAGCAAA
This sequence comes from Heortia vitessoides, assembly GCA_020976665.1. NCBI lineage: Eukaryota > Metazoa > Arthropoda > Insecta > Lepidoptera > Crambidae > Heortia > Heortia vitessoides. The sequence goes on from JACJUM010005601.1 coordinate 11,329,576, forward strand.
AGCACCTAAATTCGAGGCAGCTCATCGTATGGCAAGGTTAGCGTTCGCCCGTGCGCACCGAGATTGAACAAATGAGTGGAGTTGCGTATTATTCACAGATGAGAGCCGTTTCTGTGTTAATTTCGTGGATGGACGGGAGAGGATGTGGAGATATCGTGGAGATATAGTGGAGGATCAGTAATGGTATGGGGTGGCATATGTTTAGGAGTTCGCACAGACTTAGTGCTTATTGAAAACGGATGTCTTACTGCACAGCGATACGTAACAGAGATATTAGAACCATATGTCATGCCTTTTGCCCCATTTATAGACCCATATTTCGTTTTCATGCACTATAACGCGCGCCCCTACTGCTCGTATCGTGCGTACCTACCTGAATGAGGTTGGCATTAGTCAAATAAACTGGCCAGCGAGATCACCGGACATGAACCCTATAGAACATGCCTGGGATATTCTGGGAAGAAGAGTTCGACAGCGAAATCCAGCTCCCAGGAATGTTGAAGAACTCAAACAGGCATTAGTGGAAGAGTGGAACAATTTGCCTCAACCAATGATCGATGGCCTTATTCTGAGTATGGAAAATCGTATCCAAGCTCTCCTAAGAGCCCGTGGAGGCAACACACGCTATTAATTTTATGACTTTTGTGTTATTTTTGTAAAAAAATCGATTTACACTCACACTCCTAGTGCCTTATTTTACTAATTATCGTAATTAACGTTTATTTCCTTTGAAACCGGGTAATTAGTAGCTTATTCTGATTTAATTTAGTTATGTTAAGGCAATGTGATGTGTTCCTGAAGACCAAAAAAATATTTTTAACAAATTCATTGAAAAAATCAACCTTTTTTTTGTGTTCCCCTAAATGTGCCGGTGTGTGAAGATTACAATGTAGCAAGACCGATCCCGCTTAGACACTTTACACGTGTAAGTATTTAAATATTATTAATTTAATATTTTAGAAGCACTTGAACACAGAGGACACGCCTTAACGCTTCCGCGGTCCGAAGGGGAGAGATGATATTATATATACATTTATAAATGTAAGCAGTAACTATTTACAAAAACAAACGAGATCCTAAGACTTTCTTTCTTTTAGAGTAGACGTTTTAAATATATTTCAAATCAATTTCAACGCAATACTATATATTTATGTGGAATAATAAAGTTATTTACGCAGTCAACGTATCTAGAAAACTCGACCGATATTGAAATTTTTTAATATTTTAACTTGTTTTATACACTAATTATATTTTGAAATTGAAAATTTTAAGCCGGAAATTATTTTTTTACATCAGCTAGAAGTGCCCTAGACTTTTTATGATTGGTCATTCATTAGATGAGTGAGTGAAAAATTTGAAAATTTTATGCTTGAAATTAATTTTTCACATCAGCTAGAAGTGCCCTAGACTTTTTATGATTGGTTATTCATTGGACGAGTGAGTGATTGACTTTGGCTTATTATAATTCTTAAACTATTGCTTCAAATTGAATAAAACCCCTACTTCCCTACTATAATATTATAAAAGCGAATTCGAATTATTTGATTCGAAATAAGAGTTGTATGAAGGTATCGCTATTTTTAGAGCTAGAAACTTGAAACTTATTTTTCAGGCCTTCTAACTTATTTTTTGATTCGATATAAATAAACATGACATTCAAAGTTTATATAAGTTAAGGTGAAGAGGTATGGTAAGGTTAAAGGCACAGCTAGTTTGAAATATACCGAGTTTATACAACGCCAACTTGGTGACAACAAATGTAGTGTCTTTATCCACGACTAAGTTTTATGGCTTGAAATGCTTCGAGAAATGGAGGAGAGAAGGAGGCGTGGGTAACTGCCATGCTCCCCAGATTTAATCGATAATAGATCATATCTGGTGAACGTGATTTATTCACGATATTATTTAGAAAAGTATATATAAGTAATAAATTGATTAAAATCAAAATCTCAGTAGATGTCCTAATTTTTCAACAACAGGAAACAAAATGGAAAGCGCCAGGGCCTGAAAAAATACCGACAGCTGCCTTTATACAACTAACTCAGAGTGGTCACCTCTTCGCATAAAGCCACCCAAGCAGCGGCAAAGATGCAGCGAATACTGGACCTTCTGCCGGAAAGGTTGAACCACTGAATAATTGCGTTGTATGAGATTTAGGGATTTGATAAAGACTTGAAAATTACTTATCGATGTTAGAATTCATTGTAATATACAGAATTTTAAAAATGACTACAATAAAGCGAAGTTAATTAATAACAGGAGAAAAATAAAGGAAACCTGGAATGTCATAAAAAGAGTTTGTAATTTAAATGTATCATTTAAGGACAAGTGCCCTTGGAATTACTGAAGTTGAAGGGACGTTGGTCCCAAAAATATCAACAATTATCGTCCTATTTCGCTATTGCCTACTATAGCTAAAATCTTCAAAAACATTATAAATATTGGGCTGGTTAATTATTTGAACAAATATAATATTCTTTCAAATAAATCAATATGACTTAAGGATAAAAATAACAACCATTGACGCAAATGAAAGTTTGGTTAACGGTGTGGCGAGAAATCGTGATTCTAAAAAGAAATGCATTGGTATTCTCTTGGGTCTAGCAAAAGCGTTCGTTAACGTATCGATCCCTTTGCTTAGTTGTAGTTGCTAAGTTGTGTATTATATTGGAAGCTTTAGATATTAGAGGACTACCACATGATCTTATTAAGGATTATATAAGTTACAGGATCCATACAATTAAAATAGGAGAGTATTTAAGCTCAACATTAAAAGTAAATTTCGGTATTCCACAGGGTTCTGTTCTTGGACCTACTTTATTATATAAATGACCTGTGTGATATTGAACTGCCTGACTCTAAAGTAATTACTTTTGCTGATGATACAGCAATTATATTTCAGCACTCTTCTTGGACTAGCGTAAAGTCATCGACTGCGAAGGGGCTGAGGAATATTACATAGTGGCTTAATTATATTTTGTTAACTCTTAATCTCACAGAAACAAAATACATAATCTTTAGTACAAAAGAAAATTCGCAGCCCTCAACGGATTTTTCTAATTGTCATGGTTCAAATTGCTATTGTTTTTATATCTCGGAATATATTAAATATTTCGTTGTAGAGATAGACAAAAATTTAAACTTGAAACAGCACATTTTTTCATTGAAATCACGAATACCTAAACTCATACCTATCTACATTAAAATCAGAACTTACAAAATAAAATTAAAAATATTGTACGGTATAAAAATAATATACGGTTGTGAAACCGTCATCGATGTTGTTTGCCGATTGCTCGGCACAATCTGATTCGGATGCCGACTCGAATCGGCATTAGAGTCGGAGACCATCCTCCTGCGGCCATCCTCCTGGTACTTATGAACCTCAGACCTCATCGAAGAGGCCGGTGAGCGCGACACAACGCGCGGTGAAAAATATCGCGGGGAGCCGCAGGGCGAGCGCGAGCGCGATCACGATTGCGACCGCTGTGGCTGTCGGCGGGCGAGACGCGGCGAGCGGCGGACCAGAGAAGTCGGCGACGGCGTAACGCGGCGGCGCGGGGACGGACGCGGGCATGGAGAGTCGCGGCGGCACGGCGGCGACAGCGAACGCCAGTTAACCTGCGGTCGAGATGCGGTCGCGGACGATCGAACAGACACGGCGGGGCGCGGGGAGCGGGGCGGACGCGGGGAGCGCTGAGGGCGCGGCGAGGGCCTGGCTGAAGGCGAGGCTCCCGCTGAAGACGGGGATGCCGGTGACGACGCGATTCCGGCCGGGGCTGAAGGCTCCGGGCGGAGGAAGTGCGGCGCGACGGTCGCGGAGATCGCGCGAGAGGCGCGCTAGCGCAGGTACTGCGCGTACAATTCCGGGTTAGCGGCCTTTGCGAAGTCCGCGAACCCGGAATCGATATTTGCCATTTCTCCGAGTGTGGGAGTGCACCCGGGGATGTGTTGTGTGGGGTTGTGGTGTGTACCTATTTGTATATAGTGTACAATTTTATTAGGGTAAGTCAGGGGATGAGTTCCTATGCCTAGGCCACTACGGAGCAGCGAGTTAGCGGGTGATGGCAGCGTACTGTGGGTGGGTCCTCCGGGTCTTGAACAGACACGTAGGGTGTGTATCTAGGGCCAAACGCAAGCCACCTAACGCGGGAACAGCAGACCGGGCGTGACTAGGGGTCCCCCCAAGGCCTCGTGGACCCCGGTCCCTTCTTTACTGCCCAACCCTTGAGGAGAGAGGGCGGGCCTCAACAGGTTGCCCCGGCTTGCTTTCGTTAACACCGCAGGGTTTCCAGCAACTGGCCACTAAAGTCATGGACTTCCAACTCAAGTCGACGAAGTTCCCACGGGCCCGCCGCAATGAAACATGCGTAGGGGTGGGAACCGAAACGTTATTTTCGCTTTCACTCAACTACGAGCTCCCCGCGATTAAAATCACGTTGGGCAGGCCGTTGCAGCGATCGCAAAAAACAACAGCAAAAACTCTTGAGTGTTTTCTATGTTCCCTTCCGTCGAAAAAAGGCGATGAACGGCGCGCAGATGTCGGGAACGCACAGTGTATGGCGGGCGGACAGCAACCAGCGCAGCGGAGCACAACCTCTCTTAACGGCAATGCAAGCAGGCCTCATCCATCCCGATCGGGTTGTCGACGCGCAGCCGCTAGGCTGCGCGGAGGCGACCACGGCGCTTAGCGCCCTTGTCGCGGTATCCAACGCCAGCAATAAATATCGGTGGGTCATAGGGTTGCGGTGAAAAGCATTTTTCGCTTCCACCCGCTAT
>JACJUM010005601.1:11334984-11346781 GCA_020976665.1 Heortia vitessoides
TACTTGGTTCGGTCTCCAGTGGGAGACCTCTGATGCAGAACTTGGCGCTCTTCTCGGCGGGCAGGGAGTAGCTGAACCAGGAGATGTTCTCTTCTTTCTCTAGGTTCGCGAGGTACCGCTGCACCACTCGGTACTCTTCCTCCGTGGTTGGTGTGAACCGCACTCCCTTGCCATACGGTCTGGCATTTGGGATGTGTCCCAGAGCCTGCTTCAACGCCTTGAAGTGGATAATCCAGTTGGGCATTTTTTCCACAACAAGGGGCGGGTATCTGGGCCGTTTAGTTCCGGCGTCAATCTTCGAATTGGAGTCGGTGCTGGCGCTGGTGCTTGCGGCAGCGTGGGCATCCGTCTTGGCTTTAGCTTCGGCGGTATTGGGTTGGGGTTGGGTTGGTTTGGTTGGCTTCTTCACTACCACGTCGCTGAGTATGCGTACTTTGTGCTTAGACGCACTACTTGCGGTCCACTTGTCAGTCGTGGTCGCGGTTTTGGCTTGGGGCATCGCGGATGCCGCTGTAGCGTACGAGAGGACGGTGGAGTTTCGAGGGGCGGCTGCAGGTGCTGATCGGGGCACTGTTGGTCTGGACACCGGCGTGGGGGCGGGTGCGCGCTGAACGTTGTCTGCACGAGAGAGGGGGAGGGCGGGTGTGGTTGCTTGAGATAGGAGGGAGGGGCGGGTTGCAATGTACCCCGCCACATCCTCGAACTGCGGGTACACCGCTGCACGCAGCTTATTCAGAGATAGTGCTTGGATGTCACTGTCTTCCCTTTCTTCTGGCGTGTGGAGACCCTCTCTTCGTTTCCGAGGGTCTCGGTTGGGCTTCACTCCGAATTCCCTCAGGAACTCGGCCGCCGCGAGCATCTGAGGGGTGGGGGGGGCTTCCGTTGTTGGGCACGAAGTCGAAGGGGGGAGGCGTATCTTCCCGGTGTCCTTGGACTTGGTAGGCTTCTTTGGCGTCGGTGTCGATGTCGGTGTTGGTAGCAGTGGGGGCGAGGGTGAGCGTTCTGTCTCAACTCTGCCGCTGGCGCTTCGGGAGCGGCGCGCCGTTTCGGAGGGTGACGTCATTGGCACCGTTTTCTTGGGCCTGTCCTCTTCAGAGTTGCCGGTCAAGGGGCGCTTCACCCCGCGTAGGGGGGGGGACGTAAAGCGGGATGTTGGCAGCGACTTCGAACATGGTCTGGTCAATATCCAGCCTCTCGTTGGAGATGCCCAGTTCAAATTCCCGCAGGCGGCAGTAGGAGGCCATCCACCGGAGTAGCCCGTCCGACAGAGAGCGGGAGGCCTGCAGTCTCTGGACCAGGATCATGTCCCGGTACCAGGCGCTTGCTGGTGATAATGGTCCCTTGAGGGAGATGAGTGTCTTCGGTGTGAGTGGTGTTTTGAACCCACTTGGCGGGTTTGAGTCCGTCAAACACGGCGAAGGGGGCGCGGAAAGCGCCGGCGGGGGGCCACCCTGGCAATAAAAATCGGCCCCGCCATGGGGCAAATCAATTATCCCCGGGCTGCCCACGGCCCGCGCCGGCCGCGCGTCCCCGGACGAGGACGGTAGACTTGTTGTCTTACTCAGTTTTTCGGAAACCATGACTATTTCTGTCCGCGGGTACTTGGACAAAAAAAAATAGTCATGGAAAAAGTTTTGGGCTTCTAACGCGGCGACTCGCTGCACACTCCTTGCGCAGATCCTTTGATGAGGAAATCTTCGCCGTCCAGAGTTGTCCGGGCGCGATTCCACCGCCTTTTCAATAAAAGGGGCGGAATACGCCAAATGATGTGTGTTGGGTTTGCGTGGCTGCTACTGTAAGGGAGTCGAGCGCGTTCGACGAGTCGGACTGTCCTACTCATCCATCCCGCTGAGAAGAGCGCCAAGTTCAAGCGACAAGAGGGCCGCAACTAGCACAGCTACGCGGAAGGTCCACATCATTAGCGACGTGGTGTTATAGAAGCCGTCCAGACCAACCCAACCCCAACCCAAAACCGTCAAGGCGGATGCCAATGTTGCCGCAAGCACCAGCGCCAGCACCAACCCCCAACCCAAGACCGACGCCGGAACCAAGCGGCCCAGATACCCACCCCTTGTAGTGGAGAAACTGCCTGACTGGGTTCGCCACTTCAAGGCGTTGAAGCAGGTTCTGGGACACGCCCCAAATGCTAGACCGTTTGGCAAGGGAGTGCGGTTCACACCAACCGCAGAGGCGGAATACCAGGCGGTACAAAGATACCTCTCAAACCTGGAGAAGGAGGAGAACCTCTCCTGGTTTAGTTACTCCCTGCCCGCGGAGAATGGTGAGATTGAAGAGAAACTGATCCCTGGGATTCATACCCGAGTTTGTGCGTCAGATACGCGCACGACAAGGCAGGCCGGGCTGCATCTACTTCGCCCAAATGCAGCGCACACCAGACCTCACCCCCGCGATCTATGAAATTACCGAGCTTCTGTGCATGCCCGGGGTGAAGATCGAGGCCTGGCGTGGATAGAAAGGGCCTGCCCAATGGCACCGGTGCCAACAGGCACCCGGGCAGGCAGGCAGTTCCGGCACTCCTCATATGACTGCCACAGACAACTAGCGTTTGTGAGATGCGGGGAAGCACATGCCGCCAGCGACTGCCCCCGCTCACGCGAGGAGCCCCCTACATGCGAACTGTGGGGACCGCACCCGGCAAACTCGGTGGGCTGCCCGGTCTTCCAGCAGGAAGCCAGGATAAAAAGGGCCGGCACAACAGCGTTGGCCGGGCAGCCTTTGGTACGCACTGGCAGCGTACCAGCGCAACCAACAACACCGCACCTAATGGCTGAGTCCAACGACAAATGCAAATCCCCCGTCGGAAACGCAAGGGCACGAACAAGAGGCCCCTGCGAAGAAAGACCCCAATAAGAAGGCATTCGCCGTCCCAGCGCCGCAGCAAGAACCGAAGGCGAAGCCAAATCCGCGCTCAACTCAGAACTGGCTCATGGACACCGAGCGAGCCATCTGCGTCCTACAGGACGTACTCGGAGCCGTTAGGTCCGGCGAGAACGCCGTACCAATTATCCTCGGCGGAGTAGCACAGCTATGGCAAACCAATGGCGCAATATATATACACTATACAATAATAATACACTGGAATGCCAACGGGCTCAGATTGAAAATAGGACTGCTGCGGGTTCTACTTCATGAACAAGACATTGACGTGTGCCTAATTTCTGAGACCCTATTGAAACCCATGGACTCAATCAAGATGCCCAATTACCACCTGTGCCGGAAGGATGAGGTGTCAGATTGCAACGTTGCACATCGCGGACTCGCTGTCTTGGTGCGTCGTAGGGTGATCCATCAACCCCTACCTGTTCCGAGCCCCACCATCGATCTCAAGTCTTTCTACACCCACAGAGTAGAAGTCCACGCCAGCTATCCCATACGTTTGTTTGCTACTTACAAACCGCCAAAGACTCGCTTAATTGCCAGCGAAATGATCCAATTAATGGCAGACCCCGCGCCCACTTTGGTGGCAGGGGCTTAAATAGCAAACACACGGCATGGAACTCTGCGCGCTGCTGCAGAGATGGCAGGACGCTGCTCCGAGCTGCGGAGGACCACCGTGAGTGGTCTGGAGGTACCCACGCACTACTCCAACCACCCTGCCCACACACCCGACGTAATCGATATCGCGATCCATAAAGGCCTGGACAGCGTGTTGACGCAGGAGACCCTCCTCGAGGACCTCCAATCTGATCACCTCCCGGTGCTGGTGGTCATTGAAAGAAGACCGACCACTGTGACACCACCGGCTGTTTGCTAAACCATAGACTGGAAGGCGTTCAGTTCTCCCATGCATTCGAAAACCCCTACGCTACCAATTACCACCTCTGAAGAAGTTGAGCTGCTCGCCAATGCACTCACCACCTGCATTCAAGATGCCAAAAAGTCATCATCGCGCACCATGCCCAGCAGCAGCAGGCTTCCACCGCTGCCCAAGGACATCAGGGACCTACTAGCGAAAAAGCGACATCTAAGAAAAAGATGGCAACAGACACGCTGCCCAACCCTCAAGCGTTAGCTCAACGCCCTCACCAAACAGGTGAGACACGAACTGAGGTCGTATGAAGCAGAAAGCTGGGATCGATACATAGAGAACGCGGGCGAAGATTGAAACAGTGTCCATCGCCTATGTTGCCAGATCTCTAAGAAACCGGCTCCAATCAGACTCCTCCTCGGACCAGATGGCCACCCGAGATACCGCGCGAAGGACCGCGCTGAGATTTTCGCCGAACACCTAGAACGCCAGTTCTGCCTACACCCCTGTGAAAACATAGAACACGTTGAGACGATGACCCGGTACCTTCGAGAGTATCTCGCCGTTTCCATAGCGGCAGATGAAGACCCAGTCGTCTTCACGCCCGGGCAGGTCAGCAGGACGATAAACAAACTGAAACCCAGGAAGGCACCTGGCCTTGACAACATCACCGGCAACATGCTGCAACACCTTCCACCTAAAAGCATCACAGCTCTGACTCGCCTCTTCAACGGCATCAACCGCGCCACTTCCCACAAAAGTGGAAAATGGGAGGAGTAATCATGCTGCCCAAGCCCGGGAAGAATATACTCAAGCCCGAGAGTTACCGTCCTATCACACTGCTACCTACGGTATCCAAGGTGTATGAGAAGTTGCTACTTCTACACATTAGACCGCACATAAGACCGAGGGAGGAGCAGTACGGATTTCGGACAGAGCACTCCACCTCGCTGCAACTGACGAGAGTGCTGCACCATATGACGATGGCCTTTAACAAGAAAGAATACACCACTACAGTACTCCTCGACATGGAGAAGGCGTTTGAAAAGGTGTGGCACCTGGGTCTGCTGTTTAAATTATCGATGTCACAAACACCCCGTCGAATCACACGAGTGGTAGCTTCCTTCCTCGATAAGAGATATTTTCGAGTGAAAGTGGAAAACGTTCTATCAACAGAACGAGCCGCTGAGGCCGGTGTGCCTCAGGGCAGCTGCATCTCGCCCGTGCTGTACAGCTTGTACACGGACGATATTCCGGTAGGAGAAGGCACACATCTAGCACTATACGCAGACGACGCCGCCTACTATGCAACCTCGGTCAATTTAAAACACGCGGCTAAGAAACTACAGAACACCCTCGACCTACTACCCGAGTGGCTTAGCAGATGGAGACTGCAGGTGAGCGTAACCAAGACACCTGTCAGGCTGCAGTCATTGGCCGCCACTTCCTTCTCCCAAAACCACTAAAGCTAATGGGGCAAGAAGTCACGTGGTCCCGTACGGTCAAGTACCTAGGAATCACAATAGACAGCCGCCGTAGCATGAAGCACCACACTGAACAGTCCAAACAATCAAAAAGACCAGGTCGGTTGCGCATCTACTCCGCCCGGTATTCGCCTCCAAACTCCCGCTCAGAACGAAGCTGGGAGTTTACAAAACTTACGTTCGACCTCACCTCACATATGCAGCCCCGGCATGGAACGCACTAACCAGCCGGACCAACAAAGGCCGCCTTCAATCCCAGCATTCAAGAGCGGTGGGTCCATCAAAAACCACATGTCAACAAAAACCACACGAAACCATAACCAAAAGTCTGCATAGTGCGCTCAAATCAACATCAAAAATCGCCTATGTAGAAAAAGTTAAGAAGTCAATGTAAACAAATACATTACAATAGTGTGTTACGTATAAAAACAAAGAAACCACGAAGAAATAAAACTATAAGATGCTTAAACAAATAAAGAAACATTCGCAAGAAATGTTAAGAAAAATGCGGGTGGACGCGAAAAATGTTTTCACCCGCAACCCGAGGACCCGCCGATATTAATCGGCGGCGCGTAAATACCGCGACAAAGGCGCGGAGCGCCGCAGTCGCCTCCGCGCAACCCAAGGCTGCGCGTCGACAACTACAACGGCACTGCTCGTGCTGTAACTGGTCTTCATCGTGTACCTACCTCAAGATCCCCTAATCCAAATCTTTCCAATTTAGTAACTTAACATAACTTATTTGTATAGCTGCGTTCGATAAATATAAAGGAACATAATGAGATCAAATAGATTTATAAACTGCTATAGCTAAGCTCTGAATGTATTCAAGAAATACCATATATATATATAACGGTTTCATTAGCGCCAACTACTACATAGTTGGTGTTGGTAAAACCTTTATAACCAATAGTTTTACGATACGCCCTACGATAAAACAATAGTGTTTAAAAGTGAATTCATTATTAATAAGTATAATAATAAAAGTACAATGTGACAGTTACTAATTATTACTTACTTTGGCAAGTACAATATTAGCAAATAACTAATGGGAGGTATGAAACTGTTTTTATTTTTATTAATTGGTTGATATCAGGTTTGACAGAAGACAGTTGAAGTCTCATATCAGGTTCGGCGTCCAGTCTATTGCGATATTTTGTTTTCGTGGCTGCATAGGTTGAGATTCCTGTTTCGCACAAATATGTTGTTAGAAACGGAAGAAAAATATTCAAAGCCATTTTGCCAAGCATTGGACATTCATCACGGATTCTGCACCAAAAATCGTTAAGAGGCGTTGTTTTGAACAGTGACTCCATACTTGAGTCTGATGACATTTCTGAAAGAGATTCATATATCTTGTTTGACATACATTGGGGCTTTTGCAAGTTAGGTAAAAAAGTATTATGAATCCATGAATTCAGTTTCATTCTTGTATTCTGTTATTCGAGAAAATACTTTTTAAAAAAATCGCGCATTGAAGTGAGTTATTGGTCTAATTCTTCAAAGACATCTTCTTGTGCAGTGCTTGTCTATGCAGAATTTTTTATATTCGTGACACAGGTCCTAGTGTTTTTCCTGTCATCGCCTTGGCCCCATTTGTACAAATGTCAATGCAATCGTTCCAACTGAGACTATTTTCTTCAAAAAAAAAAATTATTTTATTTAGAAAAAATCCCCGGTTGTGTTTGTGGGCAGCGGTGAACACATAAGCATCAAAAGAATTTTCAAATGAACATCTCACGATAACCAGCTGGATAGCCATACGAACTATATCAGTCGACTCGTCTATTTGCAAGACGAATCATGTTTTTTGTAGACGTGTAACTAGTTCTTATTTAACGTAGCTTGTCAGATCATGGATTCGCCGTGAAACAGTATCGTTTGATAGCGGGACAGTAGAAAGATGCTTCGCAGATTTTTCATCAAACATACATTTTGTCATGTCTAACACACACGGCTTTATTAAATTCTCAGCGATAGTGTGCGCTTTACCTGCTTGTGCGATGCGATAGCTAACTAAATATGATGCCTCCGTGGCCTTTTCATTGATAGTTTGTGTTACATGCATTATATTTCTTTGATCATCATTTTACCTTCCAATAACTGTTCTTTTTAACAAACAATTTTTTTTTATTCTTCTCTTTACACTCGTGTACAGTTTCTCGTGTACAGAAAGTTATAAAATTAAATATAAGTAAGAAGAAAGTAATGATAATTGAAATGGAGGAAAGAGATAAGAGAAAATAACATAAGTTGAACAAGTAAAAGAGTTAGTATATCTGGGACGTATTTTTTCGAGAGATGGGAAGTATGAAGATGTTGAATAGAAAGTGACAGCTGGAAACAGTGTCAACGGGCGGCAGAAGAAGCTGGCGAGTAAAATAAATGCTGTTGAAATAAGAGAACTTCGAAGTGGTTTGAGTTGAGAATGGTTTGAGTTTGATAAATACATTAAAGAATAGCGTAAAAAAATCGATGTGGTGTAAAAGATGATGTTGTGACAACAATATAGAAACATCTCATGGCCGAGTCCAACGACGGGGTGAAAATTCCCCGTCGCAAACGCAAAAGCAAGAAAAAAGCCCCTGCGAATCAAGAATACCTAGAAACAGTTGCCGCCCCAACGCCGCAACAGGAACCGAAACCGAAGCCAACGCCGCGCTCAACCCAGAGCCGGCTCCTGGACACTGAGCGAGCCATCTGCGTCCTACAGGATGTACTCGGGGCCATTTGGTCCGGTGAAAACGCCGTACCTATCATCCTCGACGGTGTAGTGCAGCTGCTACAAACCAATGGCGCAATAAACGCGCCAAAGAAGCCGATGTAAACGAAACAAAACAAATACAGCAAGCCACCTACATAGAAGAAATGAAGCCAACGTAAACAAAACAATACATCGATTCTTTAATGTATTACGCATCTCGTATTTCAAGACACCTAAACAAGCATTCGCAAGAAATGTTAAGGAAAAAGCGGGTGGAAGCGAAATGTTTCCCGCCGCAAAAACTCAAGACACCTACCAAACCCAAAATAAACATTCGTAAGGAATGTTAAGAAAAAGCGGGTGGAAGCGAAAAATGCTTTTCACCGCAACCCTATGACCCACCGATATTAATCGGCGGCGTTGGATACTGCGACAAGGGCGCTAAGCGCCGAGGTCGCCTCCGCGCAGCCTAGCGGCTGCGCGTCGACAACCCAAGGAGAAATATATTAGGTGCAAGAAAGGTAAGGATTTGAAAGATTCAAGAACTTACAGTATTGTTTTTCTCTGGGTGAATCGATATCTGGAGTCACCTCTGGACTGCAGCATCTTAGGTACAGAATGAAGAACTCAACCAGTGGCGAACGTTGGGAGTAAACAATTTAATAATAATAAAAACTTTATTTAACAAAAAAAAAACTTAAACTTAAATACATTTTGATGCTTAAGTACCTAAACTAGGTCTAGCCTGTAATTATAGGTACTAAGGGTACGATACGATCTTGGGGATTTTTCATGCCTATCCCCAAGGAACACGAAGCGAATTTTAAGATAAGGAGGAGGGAATACCAGCTTTAACATTATTTCTATCCAAAGGTTGCCTGTAAGAAATTGCATTTAGCGATAAGGCTGCCCTTGTACCTTTTTTCCCCATGTTTTCGTGACGTTCTTGTGTTGTTTTTCTGGTGTACAATAAAGAGTATATTATTATTATTGTTATTGTAATTTAACAAGCCTTTTATTAATTAGTTTTTCTACAATTTTAGATAAAAATATCATAAATATATTGGTTTTGAAAAATTCTTGAAATTTTAAGTGCTGTTGGTATAGTAGAGGATGCAAAACATATATTGGATATATGCGTAATCAGTGAGACCAATGTCTATGCGTTATTTTTTAATATTTTCTTAGAAACGTTATCCCAACCAGGAGCACAATTAGATTTGAGACTGTTTATAATTCCTTCAACCTCTTTGCAATCAGTGTTCAGTAATACAAAAGAACTTTCGGTATCAGATTTTATTAAGGGAGTAGTATTTTGTGATCGTCATTGTTCTTTTATTTTATCTGCCAGTGTCTTTCCTACTTCAGAAAAGTTGTTTATGCCATTCACAGATTTCTTTGGGTCACTATTTAGTTTCAAGAGGACAGAATAACTCTGTTTTGCTGTTTTGTAACATGTTATTTTATTTATGACTTCCTAAGTTCTTTTGACACTAGAAGAGCTAGCCAATTGAAGTTGTGCTTTTTCATAACTAATTTTAGCTTTTTTTTTATTTCAGTAAAATAATTTCGGTATCTATTGTAAGATATTTTAAGAGTTTCATTGTTTGGTGATTTCTTTAGTTTTGAATGAAGTTTATCTTTGTGTTTTACACGTCTTAATAAGCCATTTGTTATTGCCCCAGCCATATGGTTTCCATGGAGTTTTGCGTTTAGAATATGTTTTATATTCTGTATTTTGTACTATAATATTGCTTATTGTAGTAATTAGATTGTTGATAGCCTGTTCAGGATTATTCGTTTGGGATATTGATGACAAATTTACTTCATTGTTATCATTTTATTTGGCTGTAATTGATATTTGGGACTGTAATGGGTTGGTTTATTTGTTTAGGTTTCTTATTTATGACACGTAAAACTGTTTTTAGTAAAATGTCCAATTCATTAAAATTTCAATTTCAACAGGTTGTGTTCCGTTAATTTCAAATAAGAATTATTGTATTTCATAAAAATGGCAACGGCTTGGTTTTCCAACTCAGTGTCGTGTTAAAAATTGCATTAACAGAAGTAATTAGATTTGCTGAATATAAAGGTGTGATGCGTATTGCATGTATAGTGTTTTTGTAACGTGTATATTTTAAATAGTGGATAAGGACACTGCATGTAATTTACACCGAGTTATTGATTAGCTTACATAATGACAATAACAACAAAAAGATAAGTAAGTGGAACGCTATTTGACTCGTAACATCAATAATACATTTTTGACAGACGTAATAACAAAAGTATAATACATATATGTAATAATAGTTTTAAATTAAATTTAAATATTTCCTTTATATCTATGAGATAATATATAATAATAATAATAATATATAATAATCATAATAAATTGATAATAAAGTAAATTAGTAATATTTTGGTGATTATTTATTGTTAAGACTTTTTAGTCCTGCAAGTTGATCTATAGTCTTGATAATTATGTAGGAACCCTGTTCCTTTTCGCGGAGTAGAACTCGTCCATTCAAAAACAATAGGCAAAATTTAAGTTTTTTTCATATAATATTTTATTCATATGTTTTGTGAGTAGTTTAGATATGTATATAGGTGTATCATTTCCATTTAGTCCACAGTGCGTTACAGCGAGCGAGGGCTTTTGTTGATTATGTGTAGCTTGGTTTTAAGAAGCATTTCGTTTTAGTTAAGGATGTTTGAAATTCAATCATTGGTGCAGACTGTTAACTTTCTTTTTTAGTGGGTCTGGGTATGTCACTACTTGAGATATTCATATTTAAGCTTTTCGATAAGGAAATAATCATATTATACACCACCAAGGCCTACCAGCGAGAATTCACGGCCGGTGAGGTCAAACAAGACCCGGGCATAAGCCCGAGACTCCCCCAAAGGGCATCGATAAATCCATCTATTCCCTGATGTGGACAACCCTATTAGGACCTAGATGACCCTAGCCAAGAGCGGTGGGTCCGTAAAAAAAAACCAAAAGCTCCCACGAAACTAACACCAAAAGCCTGCATAGTGCAAACACACGCCAAAAACGCCTATGCCACACAAAAATGTCAACAATGCAAATTGTATTTCATAATACAATTTACATCAATGTACAAACGAAGAAGCCACGAATAAAAGAAACACAAGACACCTAATAGAAGAAAGAAATATAAATACAAAGAAAAATGCGGGTGCAATTACTCTTATTTGTCAGCATCATTACATAGAAGTTTTCGCTGTCGCTGCATTTTCGCTGGTAGGCCGTGTGCACTGTTGTTTTAGGTCAATGCTGGCGCAGCGATCTTCATAGATTAGGCAACCGTTCAATACCATTCTGTCAAGCAAACAAGGCAACATGCTGCGACACCTTCCACCTAAAAGCATCACAGCTCTGACTCGCCTCTTCAACGGCATCGACCGCACAGGCCACTTCCCACAAAAGTGGAAAATGGGAGGAGTAATCATGCTGCCCAAGCCCGGGAAGAATATACTCAAGCCCGAGAGTTACCGTCCTATCACACTGCTACCTACGGTATCCAGGGTGTATGAGAAGTTGCTGCTTCTACACCTTAGACCGCACATAAGACCGAGGGAGTAGCAGTACGGATTTCGGACAGAGCACTCCACCTCGCTGCAACTGACGAGAGTGCTGCACCATATGACGATGGCCTTCAACAAGAAAGAATACACCACCACAGTACTCCTCGACATGGAGAAGGCGTTTGAAAAGGTGTGGCACCTGGGTCTGCTGTATAAATTATCGATGTCACAAACACCCCGTCGAATCACACGAGTGGTAGCTTCCTTCCTCGATAAGAGATATTTTCGAGT